>JAKUBX010000074.1:0-30310 GCA_030566975.1 Entelexis potacharoeniae
TGGGCCCGGAGCCGCGCGAATCGCGCCCTCGCGCGGGCGCGCGCGGAAAAGCGGCCGCAACGGCTGTTCGCCGCGCCGCGCGGGCGCGGCGATCGTGCGCGGGCCGGCAACAAAGCTCGCGCCATTGTCGAGCGCGTCGTCGGGCGCGGCGGCCTCGGAAAAGCCCGCCAAACTGTCCCTGTCGCTCATGAAGCGCGTGGAGCCGGATCGCGTTGGAAATGTTTAGCCCCTGCCCACGCGCCGGGTGGGAGCGGTAGAAAAGTGTCGAGCAGAGGCGCTACCACAATGCTCGAAGAACGTTTTTATTCAGATATGAATACTGACCGCTGGACCGGAATGCGTTATCGTTTTGGATATTGAACACACACTTGTAGTTTGAGTGCATCCTTGTGGTTGACCACATAATCGGGCTATGCAAGAGTTAATTAGACTGCATAAAGCTACACGAGGCACCTCCAAGCACTAACCAAGGAACAAACAATTCCAACAGACCAATTCCAACAAATAATGTCCAACAAATAATGTCCAACAAACGAACTACAAGAACCAGCGCGTGCCAACCAATTAGTGAAACGCTTCTGGTGTGCCAATCGGCCTCGCGGGCGCGGCCACGTGAGCGCGGTGCCGTTGGCAGCGCATCCAAATCCTCAACCGCCAGTCCACCATGTTCGGCTTCCCCGAGCACCTCAGCGACTGGGATGCGCACCACTATCTGCGCATCTTCACGTTCGTGCTCGTGTACCTGACGGTGCGGCCGCTGTTCCAGAAGATGTACACGCGGCTCGGCGAGCGCCAGCGCGAGCGCGAGAAGAAGCAGTACGAGGAGGAGCAGATCCGCAAGCACCGGCAGACGCGCATCCGCGAGAAGCTCGGCATTGTGAGCGCCGACGGCTCCGACGTCGCACAGCCCTCGGAGGCCGTCAGCTCCGCCGAGGCGGCCGTGTCGGCGCCGACTACGCGCAAGCGCACGCAGCCTAAACCGGCCGCGCGCACGCGGAAGGACGAGATTGCCGACTCGATGGATAGCGACGACGACGTCTCCGACCTCCTGCAGTAGTTATGTACATAGACTATACCATTCTGTACTCCCATTTTGTACTATGATTGGCTGGGCTCGTGCGCCAGTTCGGCGACGCCTTAGATGGTAACGCAGCGCGCACGCCTTATTAGTGTTCTTATTAGTGCTATTATTAGTGCTAGTAGTACATTGCACATCACTGTCATCTATAGTAGGACGGTAGGTGCGCGTAGTGCTCGTACGTCGGTAGGAAGGTAGATGAGAGTAGTGTTCGTACGTCGGTAGGAAGGTAGATGAGCGTAGTGCTCGTACGTCGGTAGGACGGTAGGTGAGTATAGTGCTCGTACGTGCCGTGTAGAAGGAGGTAGACGTGGATACATCACTTTCAGTATGCACATTGACCATACTCTCTGTACTCACCCGTCGTGCAGCACAACGGTAGCAATGCGTAAAGCGCCCGCTCCGACCAGCGTGCCTAGAGTGCTCATATGTGAAGAACGTAGAAGTGCATTACTTGTATACCATCCTGTACTCAGACTCGGGCTGTTTCGCCACTACCGCATGCACGATCGCACTGTCTAGCGGGCATTTGGGTGCATTACTTCGCCACTCTATCCGTTCGTACGTCTAAAGGCACGCGGTTGCGCAGTGCCATGCCGCAACGGGGTGGGGCGAACGTCAATAGGCTTAAATAGTATTTAAATAGCATCATTTATAGGTCGGCACCTTTTGTTATCTGTTCCACGGGTCGCTGCTGCTCGGCACCGCCGGCGTATGCACGTCCTCGTCGCCGCTCGGCGAGTCACCGGGCAGCCGCCGCAGCTTCTGCTGGTACCGCAGCGGCGCTGTGAGCGACGTCGCCGTCGGCGGCGTGTACAGCCCGCTGGCGGGTGGCGCGGGACTCAGCTCGTCGAACTCGGCTTGCGGGTAGTCCATGCGCGCGCTCTGGATCATTGTGATCGCCTGCCGCACGGCGTCCTCCTTCTGCTGCTGGAACGACAGCACGGGCCCGAACTGTCGCGGCAGCTCGCTCTGGCACTGCCGTCGGTACTGCGCACCGGCGTCGTCCATCTGGCTCCGCAGCCCGAGACACGCGTTCTCGTACACAGCCAGCTCGCCGGCGGCCACCGTCTCGGCGTCCTCGCCCGAGCCGGTGACCGAGCCGGCCTCAATGAGCTGCGTGCACCGCCGCCGCTCCTTGTAGTAGCGGCGCTCGGCCGCGGCAGCCTCGGCAGCCACGCGCTTGCAGTTCTCCTCGTAGTAGCTGAGGCTGCGGAAGCCGCTCGTGAAGTCGGCGTAGACCTGCGTGAGCATTGCGTCGTTCGCATACACGGGATACATGGCCTGGCACACGCACAAAAGTAGCTCCTGGAGCTCGGGGCTGGCCATGCGCGCCTGCCACTCGCGCGGGAACTTCGGCGGCGCGCCGAGCTGTGTGCTCCAGTTGCGGAGCGTGTCGAGCGCGCGCTGCGTCGCGGCGCTGTACTTCTGGTGCGACTTCTGCAGCGCGCGCATCGAGCTGCGCACGTCAGCCGCAGACGTCTCGCTCTTTTTCCAGAACGACAGCTTGCGCGTGAGCCGCCTCGTGCGCGAGCTGACCGAGTACGCCGTCGACGAGAGCGACGTCGCCGTACCGGGCGTCGGCGGCGGGCTCAGCGCGTAGCTGCCGTCGACGGACGCCGGGCTTGCGACGCCGGGGGACGCGCAGGACTGAGCCGCGAGGCGGTCCTGCATCATGCGAACAAAGCTGTGTAGTGGCGAGAAGACATTTGCGCTCGGCAGCGGACTATATGGGCGGCGCCAACAAGTTACCAGAAGCGGCATGTCACCTTACCCTTGGCACTCGAAGCGGCTCGCGCCGCCGCGGGCCCGAGCCGTTTCTGGGTAGACACGGCGTGGCTATACGCGAGCACAAGCGGAGCACGAACCGAACGGAGCCGCGTCACGCCGCGCTGCCGCGTCGCACCGCCAGCCGCCTGCGTCCCACTGCGTCCCATCCCGTGCGGATAAGTGCTGGTCCTGCTCGGCAACACGAACTACGGTTTACATGCTAGCGTGCTAGCTTTACACACTGACTCTTACACTGTACTATTTTGCTAACCACAAGCCCTGCTCGGTGCCGATTCTCTGCGGCGCGTCTGTCGCGTTGCGCGCGTGCGTTTCTTGTTGCTGCGTTCATTGGGCCCTGCATATCCCGCCCCATGTGTGCATCAGCGATACCGGCGGAGTCATGCGGAGACGGCGTCAGCGTGGTGAGGCGGGCGCGAGGGCCGGGGTTGAGGGCAGTTGCGCCACAGCATGCCGCGAATGAGCCGGGCCAATGCGTGGGCGCGCAATGTGGGCGGGCGAAATAGCGAGCTCGAGGGCCGCGAGCTGGCGGCGAGCGCGCGGGCGCGGCGCGGCGCGGCGCCGGGGCTTTTCCCGGGCGCCCGCTTCCCCGCATTTCTCGTATGCAGCACCTGCGAATGATCGAAGTTCTTTTTGTTCTTTTGCAATCGGGTGCAGCGCGGCAGGGCTAGGGCGCGGGCGCGAATGACTCTATTGTCCGGTGTGGAAAATTACAAAAGCCACCGCCAACCACCCGCCGCAGGGCCAGCTCCGAGACGATGAACAAGGCGCCCGCAATGACAAAGTTCGCCTCAAGAATACCCCACCGCGGAATGGCCACGTGTAAGCTGTCGCAGGCCGAGCTGTCGCGCAAGTACAAGCGGTTTCCGCCCGTGAACCTGCCGAACCGCCAGTGGCCGTCGAAGACGATCGAGAAGGCGCCGCGCTGGCTCGCCACCGACCTGCGCGACGGCAATCAGTCGCTGCCGGACCCGATGAACATCGACGAGAAGAAGGAGTACTTCGACATGCTTGTTCGCGCCGGCTACAAGGAGATCGAGGTCGCCTTCCCGTCGGCGTCGCAGGTCGACTTCGACTTCACGCGCTACGCCGTCGAGAACGCGCCGGCCGACGTCGCCATCCAGGTCCTGAGCCCATGCCGCGAGCCGCTCATCCGCCGCACCGTCGAGTCGCTCATGGGCGCCAAGAAGGCCATCGTGCACATCTACCTGGCTGCCGCGCCGCTGTTCCGGGACGTCGTGTTCAACATGAGCGAGGAGCAGTATCTGTCGATGGCCGTCAAGTCCACGAAGCTTGTGCGCGAGCTCACGAAGGACAACCCGGCCGCCCAGGACACGGAGTGGCAGTTCGAGTTCAGCCCCGAGGCGTTCAGCGACACGCCGCTCGACTTCTCGCTGAAGGTCTGCGAGGCCGTCAAGAAGGCCTGGGAACCCACGCCGCAAAACAAGATCATCTTCAACCTGCCCGCCACGGTCGAGATGAGCACGCCCAATGTCTACGCCGACCAGATCGAGTTCATCTCGACAAACATCAGCGACCGCGACAGCGTCGTGCTGTCGCTGCACTGCCACAACGACCGCGGCTGCGCCGTCGCCGCCTCCGAGCTCGGCCAGCTCGCCGGCGCCGACCGCGTCGAGGGCTGCCTGTTCGGCAACGGCGAGCGCACGGGCAACGTCGACCTGGTCACGCTCGGCCTCAACCTGTACACGCAGGGCATTGACCCGAAGATCGACTTCTCGCAGCTCGAGCAGATGGTCGACGTTTCCGAGCGCCTGAACAAGATCCCTGTGCACCGCCGCGCGCCCTACGCGGGCTCGCTCGTCGTGTGCGCGTTCAGCGGCAGCCACCAGGACGCCATCAAGAAGGGCTTCTCGCGCCGCGACAACGCCGGCGAGAAGGCCAAGGAGCTGCAGTGGCAGGTCCCGTACCTGCCGCTGGACCCCAGCGACATCGGCCGCACCTACGAGGCGGTCATCCGCGTGAACAGCCAGAGCGGCAAGGGCGGCGCGGCGTGGATCATTCTGCGCCAGCTCGAGCTCGACCTGCCTCGCGAGCTGCAGGTCAGCTTCTCGAAGCATGTGCAGGCCGAGGCCGAGTTCAAGGACCGCGAGCTCAAGACCAGCGAGATCGTCGACCTGTTCGAGAAGCAGTACTTCTTGTCTGAGAACGACACCTACCCGTACGACATCGAGGACTACGAGATCCACAACGTCCCGAACGACCCCGAGGCCCGCGAGTTCACGGGCACGCTGACCGTGAACGGCGAGAAGCACGCCATCAAGGGCGTCGGCAACGGGCCCATCTCCTCGTTCCTTAACGCCCTCGAGAAGCACCTCGGCTACGAGTTCGACGTCGAGCGCTACCAGGAGCACTCCATCGGCAAGGGCTCGGCCACGAAGGCCGTCTCCTACCTGCAGATGGCCTACAAGAAGCAGGGCTCCGACGCGGTCTCTACCGAGTGGGGCGTCGGCATCGACCAGGATATCTCGCGCGCCAACATGAAGGCGGCGCTCTCGGTTGTGAACCGTATCTTTGCTTAAAATGACTCTAAATTAATGTACGCATAGGCGCTTCTTTACGTATGTAAGATGGCTTCGTTTCTACTTTTGGTTCCCGCTTTCCAAGATTAGGCTTGGCCTGGGCTTGGCCTGAGTTCTTGACGCGCCAAAGCCTAGCTTAGCCTAGGGGCGCGTCGGCATGCGCTTCGCCGCGGTTCTTGCTCGTCGAAGCTTAGCTCGGTGCGCGTCGGCATGTGCTTCGCCCGTTCACGTTACTTGGCTTAATTTGAGTTAGCATAGCGCAGACGCCTGCGCCACGGTTATTCTATTTCGTACTACAGGATGCAGAGACTCGCCGCCGTGCGCTGAGCCTGATCTCTCTAAAATCCGACCTATTTGGGTTCGCTGAATGGACGCCACGATCATTCGTGCCCTACGGAGCGCAGTGGCATGAGCCGCGGCTCGAGATCGCACCCATTAACGTATATTTTATGTACACTAAGACACCTGCTTGGCAAATTACTGCGAACCTGAGGCACGAAAAGGGCCAGCGTCGTATTTCTACAATTATTTTATATCGCCCCGAGCAGATCTGATCTTATCCCGGGGCTTAGTTTACCATACTATTTTCCAGTCTCCGCGGATTTTGCATTACACGTGAAAAATTCAGTGACTCGGTCCCCTCAGCCGCACCGAGTCATCGCGAACACAAAAAATCGCTTCGTCCAACTTGACGGCGGCGGGCTCGCGCTTATTTTTTTTCACGCGTGCATAAGTATTTATTCACATTCACTTGCGGGCATACTCCCCGCGTTCAGATAGCTATTACTGTTTTGTAGCCGCCGAGTCCGCGATCATGTATTAAAAAAGAACAGACTGCGCCTCGAGGTGGCGTTGACACCCTGCCTTCCAGAAGGCCCTAACGCTCTACTCTGGTGGTTCTTGGGTTCGTCGCGTTTGTAATGAGTATCCTTGACGCGCGCCCGTGCATAGTGCATAGACACTTAGCTAATGGAGGCCAATATCGCTTACACAATGGCGGCGGCTATGGATTAGCCTTGCGAAGCCGCACATATGCAGACCGTATCTCTAGTGCCCAGCGTGAATTGTGGACGCCGGTTTTTGATGCGTGCCGACGGTGGAGAGCAAGATGCAGGCATGCTTGAAAATTTTCGGCAAATAACCAGGAACGATAGAACGCGCCACGAAGGCGCCCGAGCATACAGACACGCCAGCGGAATGCTTGCGAGCGATCATTAGTATTCGGGCGGAGCAACGTATCTCGGTATATTATTCTTTATTTAGACGCTGCGCGGGGCGGCCCTCGCGTCGCCCTCGCGCCGCCCGCGCGTATTCTTGCATGTTTCTGCAACTTTTGTGGACGCAGAACCTATCGCCGCAGAAAAAATAAGTTCGGGCGGGGTGGGCATGGGCAGGTTGGCTAAGATTAGTCCAACATGTGTCCTAGCGTACCTTGCATAACGAGGCCGGCCTAGACAGGGAAAAAAGCGGAATTTCGCGAACTTTTACGGCGCTTTTTGGCCATGGTGGCTTTGCCTGCATCGTTGCGGTCGCGTGCGCTAAGCCATCGCGCGCGTTATCAAGCGGAGCGCGAAAGATAACGATTCTAATCTCCGTATCTAAAAATAGGATGACTAACTCGCCGTGCATGACTCCCACGCGGCAGAACCCTGGGTGAGGTCGCGCCGCGGAGAATCCAAACGGCGATGCCACGCGATGCGGGCATGACTGCGACGAGGAGGCGACATTCGCGCGCGCCATGGCGCGAGCGCACGTGACTACATAGAAAAAAAGTACAGGGCAAGGGGGCACCGTATGGGTACTCGCGAGAGAACACGACGCTGCGGGGTCTGCTGCGGGAACCGCCTGGAAGGCACCCCGCAGCTTGCCTCAGCGCGGCGATGCGATCCAGGGAAGGTCCGTGGGCGCAGTTCGGGAAATTGGCGAGACTGCGCCCGTGCGTTTGCATGGGACACACATGGCGAAGAAGAATCGCTTCGAGCTGCCGGATGCTTTTTCCGAGGCTCGCGCCGCACCACGCAGGCGTTCTCTACATGCCCTAGCCCACGCGTTAGCGCGGGCCTCTCGCAGGGAGCAACGCCCGCTGGCTCCCCTGCAGTGCCCTAGCCCTGGAGTACCTCGTGGCCTCCTCGCCAGGCGTAGCAAGCCCAACAGAAGCGCTCATCGTGACGGCGTGAGGACTGAGTGGCCCCAGTTGCTGCCGCGACGGGCGGCTACGGGGAGCCAAAAGCGGGTACCGCCGCGCCGCCAAAAAAAAACAGGCGATGACGGGGCCCTATCTGGACCGTGTACGCGAGCGTTGAAGGCCACCGGCGACACGAGGCGGCCGGCATTCCCGCTGAGGGGATTGCCCCCTCACGTATCTCCCCACTTTTACCGGTACGGCACTCAGGATTTGTCGCGTGCTCGGGGGCCCAGCTACTGCACGCGCACCCTAACCTTCCCACATGGAGGGCACGTGTCGGAATTTTTTTCTGTTTGTGGCTCCGCGGGTGCATTGCAGATGAGTGTAGGGTGGTGCATATATAATAAATTGACACGGTACTCAGCAGGAAACCACAGTCAAAAAACCTTTCACCCTTCGATTCATACCTTATAAGCTCCGCACGAGCACAGACATCGGAGCTTGCAGTGTAGACCCGAGTTGACGCCTGAACGCCTCCAACTCTCTGCCAGCCCCCTGCCAGTTCCTTCCTTTCCGGTTTCGCTCATTCCCACCATGTCCAGCGTTGGGTGGACGCCAGAATTCTGCACGGTCTGCTACAAGCAGTGCCTGCACGGGGACGTATACTGCTCGCCGGAGTGCCGCGACGCGGACTCGACCGGCCAGGCGCCGGACTTTGTCCACGACAGCGAGTACTCGGGCCACCGCTCGAGCGACCACGAGGCGGTGACCGACAGCAGCGAGTACGAGGACGACGACGAGGAGATGCCGCAGCTGTGGCTCACGAAGACGCGCAGCAACGACGCCGTGCCGCTGCGCGCAAAGAGCCAGCCGCGCCGCCGCGAGCAGGGCCACTTTCTCTACGAGAGCCCGATGCTGAAGCCGACGAGCGCGGCCACCGCGACCCAGCAGGCCGCGTCGCCGCCGCTCTCGCCGCTGCTCATCCCGTCCACGCGTCCGGCCACGCCGGAGATGCACATGAGTGTGCAGTCTGTTAACACATACAAGCGCTGGCTCGCTGACAGCGCGATCTAGGTCGCGCCCAAAAGTGCCTCGGCACCGCCCGAACGGCACCGCCCGAAAGGCTTCTTCATTGCAGAACAAAAAAAAATGACTGGAGCAGGCTCCGTCGACTCTTTCCATTCTCCGCGCCGAGCTGGCCTCCGCGCGCTCCTCTGCTTTTCTCTTTATGTCTACTACTTGATTCTAGATATTTATATCTGCATTTATGTCTGCATATACGTTAACGCGTTTCTTCCGATATTTGTCTGTTTCGTCTCGGCTTCCTTTGCCTCGTTTCTGAGCTTTTTTTTTCCTGAGCTTCCTGGGCGCCTCGAGCTAAATTTGGCACGGCGGAGCTCATTTGGCCGTGAGCTCATATGGCTCGTCTGAGCTCATTTCGGCTCAATGCGCGCTGGCGCGCGCTGGCGCGCGACGCCGAGCTCGATCGAGCGCATATTCGGATCGGCGCTTGGGCCCCGCTCTTGGCGCTCGGAGCCCGGCCCGGGTGAGGCTGGTTGTGCGTCGACGAGGGCCGCGTCTCTTGGACAAGGGTCGCTTTGGACGAGGGCCGGAGTGACTCAGACGGGGTCGGAGCGAGTCGGAATCGGGCCGGGATAGGCCGGAGGTCTTGCTAAGCCACGCGGCAGTTGTAAACAAGAACAAGGTTGTGCGGACAAGCTCGGTGGCCGGCGCTCTGCAAAACAGAGCATGTTGTGTTATGGTTCCCTTTGACGCCAGAGCTTGACAGTCGAGCCGATAGCGGTGAGCCTTACACGCAGCGTAAGCGGTGAGCGCTTGCATGCATCATAAATAAGTATGTATTTTATGTAGAGATTAACGGCTTCAGTAGAACTGAGATGGAATGCGTCACCGCGAGGCCTCTGATTGACGGAAGTGACACCAGGCACAGTTCTTAGGCACTCACACTCCCCGTATGATAGTGCTGAATTGTGTCTACGCAAACGAGCCGGAGTTACTTGTGCCACTAGTAAGGAACCAAGCGTAAGTCGCTTGCAACCACGGGAAAGCCGCTTGCGGAATCACGGCTGAACCGCTGATGAGCCACTAGTGAGAGCCACGGGTAAGTCGCTTGCAACCACGGGAAAGCCGCTTGCGGAATCACGGCTAAACCGCTGATGGGCCACTAGTGAGAGCCACGGGTAAGTCGCTTGCGGAACCACGGCTAAACCACGGCTAAACCGCTGATCACTAGTAGGAACCACGGGTAAGTCGCTTGTGGGCCACTATGTACATCATTGATAAATATGCTGAATTGGGCGTCTACACACTGTATCTAGCCTTGCCCTACTGATTTTTGCGTCTAAACGCTGAGCTTCGCCTCGTGCGCGCTCACATGGTGCGCGTGGTCGGCCAGCGCCTTCGCGACGGTCACCTTCACGAACTTCTCCGTCTGCTGGGGCGCGCGGCCGACGAACGTCGACGGGTCGAGCAGCGCGTCGAGCTCGGCGTGCACGGGCGCGAAGTACGCGTCGCGGCGCACGCGCTCAATGAGGTCGTTGTCGCCGCCCTGCTCCTTCACGACGGCGGCCGCCTCGTGCGAGAGCACGCGGATGCGCTCGTGGCACTCCTGGCGGCTGGCGCCCTTCGTGACCATGGCCATGATGATGTTCTCGGTGGCCATGAACGGCAGCTCGGCGTGGATGCGGCGCTCAATGACCTTCGGGTACACGACCAGGCCCGACACGATGTTGAGCAGCGTCGACAGCACGATGTCCGTCGTGAGGAACGCGCCCGGCAGCGACACGCGGCGGATGGCCGAGTCGTCGAGCGTGCGCTCGAACCACTGCACGCTGGCCGTGGCGACGGCCTCCTGGAAGCACGACTGCAGGTGCCGCGACAGCGAGCACACGCGCTCGGAGCGCATCGGGTTGCGCTTGTACGCCATGGCGCTGCTGCCGATCTGCGTCTTCTCGAACGGCTCCTCGATCTCCTTCAGGTTCGCCAGCAGGCGGATGTCCGTGGCCAGCTTGTGCGCCGTGGCGCCGAACGACGCGAGCGGGCCCAGCACGTCGATGTCGATCTTGCGCGAGTACGTCTGGCCCGTGCACGGGTACGCGTAGTCGAAGCCCATGAGCTCGGTCACGCGCTCGTCGAGCGCGTCGACCTTCGCGTGGTCGCCGTGGAACAGCGCCAGGAACGACGCCTGCGTGCCGGTCGTGCCCTTCACGCCGCGCAGCCCCAGGTCGTCGCGCGCGCGCTCGAAGTTGCGCAGGTCCCACAGCAGCTCCTGGAGCCACAGCGTCGCGCGCTTGCCGACGGTCGTGAGCTGCGCGGGCTGGAAGTGCGTCCACCCCAGCGCAGGCATGTCCTTGTACTGCAGGGCGAACTGCGACAGCCGGTCGATCACGTTCACGAGCTTCGGGATCACGATGTCGAGGGCCTCGCGCAGGAAAATGAGGTCCGCGTTGTCGGTCACGAAGCACGACGTCGCGCCCAAGTGGATGATGCCCGCGGCCGCCGGCGCCTCGACGCCGAACTGGTGCACGTGCGACATGACGTCGTGGCGCACAATCGCCTCCTGGGCGCGCGCGGCCTCGATGCCTTCGGGCGAGATCTCGAGGTGCGCGCGCATCTGCTCGAGCGCCTCGTCCGTGATGTTCGGGATGCCCAGCTCCTTCTCGGCCACGGCCAGGTTGTACCAGAGCTTGCGCCACGTCGAGTAGCGCGTCTCCGCCGAAAACAGCCGCGACATCTCCTTGCTGGCGTAGCGCGCCGACAGCGGCGTCTGGTAGGTGCTGTAGTCCATTGTTTACTTTGGTAAAGTGGAGAGGACGAGTGACAAAAAAGCGCGGGATTTTTCTGGCCGGCGTGTGCTCGTGCTCGCCGCCCCGTGCGCGCATGTCGTAGCCGCGGCCAGATATGACGATCGGCAATCTGCCCTCGTGGACCCAGTTTCTTGCCGCGCGCGCTCGCCATATCACGGCCAGGGCTGGGGCGCATGCATGTTTAATTAGATCGCTGACGGTTATGACGAATTCGGAAAGAGGGATGACGGTGATAGAAAAGCCCGCACTCGCGGGGGCGCCGCTGCGGCCTAACGGCCGGCTCGCGGCCGCGCCAGCACGGCGTGCGCGGGCTGCGGATGCCTGTCCGCGCTTCGCAGAGCCCCCGCGCCGCGCTCGCGAGGCGCTGCGGCCGGCCCGCCAGCAACCGGACTGATGTGCACACAGCCCCCGCGCCTAAAATCATAGATTTTAATGCCTCGCTGTGAGACCTTCATGCCCGTGGCTGCATGTCTGCAGGGCAGATGAGCGCGCTTGTGCCAACCCTTCGCCCCCACGCTCTTCTATTATGCACAGCTTTCTATGATCTGCTCGTACGATCGTAACCCTAACGTCACAAGCGGCACTTCCCAGCCAGCCGGGCCGGCCAACGGCGTGCTAGTTGGGTGCTGCGCGAGTCGGAATTGCGCAGGCTGCACGGCAATATTTGCGGCGGGCGCGCGGCCAAACGCGGCGCCGGCCGGCGCCGCCGTCGTCCAAAGCGACCTGCGCGCTTTTCAGACTCGGCCCGCGCACATGGCAGCCTTGCTGACAACATGTACGATCACACAACCCCGGGCGTGGGTAGGCCTTAGCTGTCAAAAATTAAGTGATGGCCGCACTAAGTATTATTTACCGATAACCCACGTAGAGCCCGCACACAAAAAAAACGAGGCCCCGCGCGCACACGCCGCTTTGCGCCGCGCCCGCGCCCGCATTCTCGGCGCAAGCGGCGGCAGCAACCCGGCACGCAGCCCCGCCAGTGCATCTGAAACACTCGTCAATGCTATGCGCGGTAGTCACGGGCGTAATTATTTATAGGGCACGGGTTGCATGTATGCGAGCTGAACCCGCTTATCTGCCAGGCCCATCATGCAAGGCTGGTGAACAACGATAGGTTCCGAAGACACCCGCGCATGCAAGCCCCAGCCCTTGGGCGACAGGATAGACAAATAATATAAAATGGCAATTCCATCCTGGGGGCCCACTTGCTGCGTAGATCCCCTGCTGCTCCCCCTCCCGCTCCATGTTGGCCAACTCCGGGCCTGCATCGGGACCAGTGCGCCCCGTCGAGCCGCCGGTCATGACATCCCCCACTTCTGCCGCGGCAACTACGCTTCGGGCTGCGTTCGGCTTCGGCCCCGCACCGGCTGCGGGCTCGCCGCCGCCTGCGGCGCCGCTGCCCGGCGCGCTGGACTTTCTCCGCGCCTCGAACGAGCGCGGGCCGGTGCTGCCACCGCTGGCGCTGCCCAACACGGCGCCGGCAAACCCAGCGCCGGCTGCGTCGTCGGCAATTGTAAACCAGCCGTTCACCGAGGCCACTAAACCGCCCAATAAACCATCCAACGAGGCCAACAGACTTTCGGCGGTTGGCCAAACCGTTCAACACGCTACCGGCCAGCCAATTGATGCTGCTGGCGCTCAGTATGCTAACCAGATAGGTCAAGGCAGTGAGCAGCCAGTTCAGGCGGCACCAGTTCAGGCCATTGAGCTCGTTCAGGCAGCCAGTGAGCCAGTTCAAGCTGCCTCTGAGCCCACTGCGACTGAAAACGACCCCTCAGAGGCTGCGCACCAGCTAGTGCAGCTCGCGCTTCAGCATGCTGAGCAGCCAACGCCTTTCGCACAGCCAATTGCGCTGGCAGCTGCGGCTCTGGCTGCCGCTGCGGCTGTTCCTCAACCGGCGCCGCTCCCGAGCCAGCTCCCGACGCAAACCGGGATGCCACCACTCGGGATGCCACAACTCGGGCTGCCCCCGGGCGCTCCGAGCCTTGTTGGGATCCCGCTGGCCAGCCTCGATGCCACCCAGCTCGCGATCCTTGCCCGGCTGTATGGGATTGGCGAAATCCCGAGCGTGAATGCTGGTGCAGCGAACAACGAGCTCGAGATCGCGAGCTTCCTTGCCAGCCAGCAACAGCAGCAGCAGCCGCAGCCGCAGCAACAACAGCAGCAGCCACCGCAACCGCAGCAGCACACTCCGCTTCAGCAGATGCAGTCTTTGCAGCTGCAGTCGCCGTTGCCTCAGCAGTCGCCGTTGCCTCAGCAGTCGCCGCTTCCTCTCCAGTCGCCGCTGCCCACGCAGATCCCGCCGCAGGAGCCTCAGCAGTCGCCACCGCAGTGGCTCTCGCCCGCTGTGCCCTCGCCCGCTGTGCTATCCGCTGTGTCGACGCCTGCTGTACCGCCGCCGGTCCAGCCGCTTCCTCTGCAGTCGCCCATCCAGTTGCCGTCGCCCGTGCCGACTGCCCCCAGCGTGTCCTCGCCCGAGCCCACGACATCAGACCCGTCGTTCCCATACTCGTTGCTGCCTGAGTACGCGGAGCCCGAGTGGGACGGCACTGGATGCATTCCCTGTCGGACGCGGCCGCCGCCGGCGCCGCGCGCGAAGAAGGGGATGCACAAGACACCTATCGAGGTGCGTGTGACGCGACGTGAGGGCCCACTGTTGCCGCGTGGACGGCCGGCCAAGCACCAGTGCACTGGTCAAACTGCCAACAAGGCTACTGACGCAAGCAGTACCGACCAGGGTGGAGCTGATTCACAAGCTGTTCGTGAATACGCTTGCGAACAAGCCATTCGCGAAGAGGCTGTTGCCGGCGCTGCTGGCAAGTCCGAGTCGGGCAGCGTTCAAAGCTCGCCGGACACGACAGTGCCCGCCGACGCTGTTCCGGCTACGGCACTGGCCAACGCTTTGCCCATGAGGAGCCCTTCGCCAATCAGGAAGCGCTCGCCAACCAGGAAGTCTTCGCCAGCTAGGAAGGCCACGGCAACCAAGGCCGTAGCAGCAAAGAAGCCGAGAGCCAAACCCGGGCCGCCTAAGGGCCGCCGCACCGAGAGGAAGCCATTCTGCACGGTTGTCGACGGTTCGCCGTTCCGCGTGGACCCGTCGCAGGTCGATGCGAGCGGCAACATTCGCACACGCGAGACGTTTCCGTTCGTTAAGAACTACATGCCGTGTCCGGCGCCAGCCAATCCAGTGAACCCTTTTGCGAACATGCGCTTTGTTGCGCCGTCACCGCATGTGTTGGCCGCATCCAAAGTGGTGGCACCAGTTGCAACCTCAGTGACGGTTCCAATGACGGCTCCAGTGGCAGCCTCAGCGGCCCCCGTGGCAGCTCCATTGACAGCTCAATTCGCGGCCCCCGTGGCAACTCCAGCGGTGGAAGCCGCTGCTGGTCCAATTGCGGCCCCAGCACTGCCCACGGCCGTGGACTCCACGACGCTGCTCCTCGGCCCGACGTACTTGGCGCCCCGTAGCCCGGACTGCAAGCGTGACTCGGGCTTCTGCCAGTGCGTGCCGTGCATCGAGGAGGGCTCGCGCATCACGAACTGCATCCGCGTGCGGCTGCGAAAGCAGCGCGCCGCAGAGACGAGGAAGAACGGCGGCATGCCCGAGATCATTGGCGTGCCGCTCGACGAGTTTCTGCGCACGCCGAGCCCGCCGGGCACTCTCGCACCACCAGCCTCGCCAGCGAGGCCACGGCGGCGCCGGGCAGAGCCCATTCGCAAGCCGAAACGCGGGCGGGGCCGGCCTCGGAAGAAGCCCACTGGCACTGGTACTGGTGCGCGTCGCGGTCGGCCGCCGAAGGCCGCCGTTGCTGCAGCTGCTGCGGCTGCTGCTTCTGCACCGGCTGCCACCTCTGCGGCGGCTGCTGCTTCTGCACCGGCTGCCACCTCTGCGGCGCCTGCTGCTCCAACGCCCGCGGCTGAGACTCTGCCAGCGACTCCGGCGACGGCGAACCAGGCGGCCCTGCCTGGCCAGCTGCAGACGTTTGCTGGCCAGCCACAGACGTTTGCTGGTCCGCCGCAGCCGTTTCCCACGCCGGGCACCTTCGCGCCGGGTCTTTTCGCTCCGGGCCTGCTTACTCCGAGTCTTCTTGCGTCGGGTCTTCTTACGTCGGGTCTTCTTGCGTCGGGCCTTCTTGCGCCAAACCTCGGTGCGCTAAACCTTGGTGCGCCGAACTTCGATGCGTCGAGCCTCGCCGCGGCAAACCTTTTCGCGCCAAACGCCGTTCTGCCGGCGCCCGAGCCGGCGAGCCCACCTACGTATGCGCCAGCAGCGCAGCCCGTGATCCAGGCCGAGGCGGGCCCGCAGCCCAACGCTGAGGGAATTGCGCAGCTCGGCGCGCAGCTTAGTCCCGCCGGCGCACCGCCGGCCGGTGCGACGGACAAGCAGAACTGGACTGAGCACGCGCCGAATACGGGCGGCGCCGGGAGCCCCGCCGCGTAGCCACACCACTCTTTGACTAACTTATTTTTCTAACTATGAAGCCACGATTATCTACTTTTACTTTCGAAACAGCCGCAGGCCCGAGCAGGTTCGTGTGAGCAAGTTCGCGCGAGCAACCCCGGACTTACAGGTAGGCCGGAATGCGAAGAAAAGAGTACGAACGTACAACGCCTAAGGGACTGATCACCGAGCAGGTGTACCGCGCGGCAGCTATTGTGAATGGCAGCAGTCGGCGGGCTAGCGGCAGTCGGCGGGCCAGCGGCAGCCGACGCTTACCTATTCCAGGCATCGCTTAACCGCATTCGGCGCCGCAGCCAACGGTGCGTTAGTCAGCAGAGCCTCCTAAGCGGCCGCGGCCACGGCCAACCACACACCGATCTCCACACGACATAGTAGAGAGCTCCTCCTATGTCGCCGCAAGCCATCCAGCTGGGCCCCGAGCCCATTGCCGACCACGCGTTCAACGAGGACCACTCTCTGCTCGCCGTGGCGCGCGGCAGCGAGGCGCAGCTGTACTACGACCTCGGGCGGTCGTTCGAGTTCGGCACAACGCTGCGCGGCCACGACAAGACCGTGACGGCCGTGGACATCAACGCGAACAACGAGATTGTGACGTGCTCGCAGGACCGCAACGCGTTTGTGTGGAAGGCGCAGAGCGACGGCTCGTGGAAGCCGACGCTCGTGCTGCTGCGCATCAACCGCGCGGCGACGAGCGTGCGGTGGTCGCCCGACGGCCAGAAGTTTGCGGCCGGCACGGGCGCGCGCGTCGTGGCCGTGTGCTACTTTGACGCCGAGAACGACTGGTGGATCTCGAAGCACATCAAGAAGCCGCTGAAGAGCACGGTGCTCAGCGTTGCGTGGCACCCGAACAGCGTGCTGCTGGCCGCGGGCTCGACCGACGGCCACGCGCGCGTGTTCTCGGGCTACATCAAGGGCGTCGACGCGAAGCCCGAGCCGACGCTGTGGGGCGAGCGCCTGCCGTTCCAGACGCTGTGCGGCGACTTCACCGACGACGCGCAGGCGTGGGTGCACGACGTCGCGTTCTCGCCGAGCGGCGACGCGCTCGCGTGGGTCACGCACGACTCGTCCGTGCTGGTTGCGTACCCGTCGGGCCCCGAGCAGCCGCCGCGCGCCGTCGTGCAGATCTCGAGCTCGTTCCTGCCGTTCCGCTCGCTCGTGTGGACGCGCGAGGACGAGCTTGTGGCCGCCGGATTCGACTGCCACCCCGTGGTGTTCAGCGGCGACGAGAGCGGCTGGGACTTCGCGCGCAGCATCGACGACCCGCAGGCGGCAAAGAAGGCCGGCGTGGCGACGGAGCAGAGCGCGATGCACATGTTCCGCGAGCTCGACCTGAAGGGCACGCAGAATGCCTCGACGCGGCTGCCGACCGTGCACCAGAACGCGATCCAGACGCTGCGGCTGCACGGGCGCGGGAAGGTGTCGTCGTCGGGCGACGGGCAGGTTGTTATTTTCGACGCCTGAGCGGCGACGCGCAGTTCTAACGTTCGCAAAATAGCTACTTAGCTACTTAAACTTGCACTGACAAAAATGCGTTTCTCGCAAGCGATCTAAATCATCTAGCCGACATTTGCAGTGCCTCACTAGGCGCCTGCTTTGAGTAACAATTCGAATACTTGCACGAATACTGCACGAATACTGCACGAATACTGCACGAATACTGCACGAATACTACACGAATACTACACGAATACTATACGAATTTTAGCACGAATACTGCACGAATACCGCACGAATACCGCACGAATACTAGCACGAACGCTTACATGAATACTTGCTCTAGTTCTTCAAATGCTTGCTCTAGTATCGCTACTTTAGACACTCGGATTCAATCTGCCCTGCCTCCCAACCGCCTTTTGCACGTCCACCACATTTTGGCTTGCAGCCAACCCCACATTAGGAAGCTTCGAGTGAGGCGAGGCCGTGTGGAGAGGGCCGCGTTAGTCAGCCTTGGATCAGAAAATCTGGCAGCGGTGCATCGCGTCCGATCCAACTTTCTTGCTGCGTAATATGTTGTACCTGGCGTGGCTGTACGGCATTCTGCTGTTTGTGGACATTGGTCTGCTGCTCGCGCAGCTCTATTTCATCATAATGTACTCGGACCTCGAGGCCGACTACACGAACCCGATGGAGCTGTGTGAGACCATGGACTTCGCGCTGCCCATCGAGGCCTACGTGCAGGGCGCCGTTTCCGGCGTGCTGCTGCTGTCTGGCGAGTGGCTCTCGTTCACGCTCATGGCGCCCTGCCTCGCCTACAACGTGTACCAGTGGACGCAGACGCGGCTGCGCTTCGACGCGACGACGATCTTCAAGACCGTGCGCATGCACCGCATCGAGAGCATTGTGAAGCTGATCTACTACTTCATTCTGTTCTGCTACCTGCTGTACTGCATGATCTGGGCGCTTGTGAAGTACTCGGACACGCTGTAAGCGGCGGCCGTTGGTCCGGCCCGCGATTTGGTTACCGCAGGATTTGGTTACGCGCAGGATTTGATTTTGCGCAGGGTCTGGTTGTGCGCTGATTTGGTTGTGCGCAGGATTTGGTTGTGCGCTGATTTGGTTGTGCGACGTGAATTGCTTTACGCGGCCGTGAATGTTGGTACGCGACCGTGGATTTTAATACGCGGCTGTGAATCTTGGTACGCGGCCGCTGGCTGAGTTGCTTGGGGAGCACCGGGACGGGCTTTGAGTTGCCTGGGAGGTATTTTGGACGCCTGTCCAGGTGCTTCGCGGCCGAGCACGCTTTATAGGACTTTAGTGCGCCGTGGGCGTTTATAAATAATAAGTTACGACGTGCGATACCAACTGGCTGCGTGCGGGGTTGGCGGTCCTTTGCGAGAGAACACGGGCAGATGCGTGCGGCAGGCCGTAAAAATAGCTTCGTGGTGTCGTCCTGCGTTGCGGAGCGCTCGGCTCGTAAACTACCCAATCTGAATCGTTGCATCTCAGCGCCGACCGTACGATGTTGAAGTGCGTCTGCTGAATTAGCGTATGAGGGTTCGCAGATACCGCGCCGAGTCGCTGCCGGGAGTGCTGTGCTGAAGCGCTGCGGCTGTGCTCGGCTGACCTGCCTTTTTGGCGGGCTCCTGATATTTCATAAGTTTCCTGCGATTTGCAAGGAGCCCCTTTCCTGCCCTGCAGCTCGTGGATTCACTGTAATCCGCATCGCCTGCCAATAATATGCCTTGAGCTGCTGCTCTGCTACTTCGATACCCCAGGCCTACCTATATACAGATAATTACTTTCTCCAATAAAAAAGAACGGGTTCGGCGTGACGTCATACCTCCGCGCCGTGGTTGCTCGCGGCCTTAGCGCCAGCGCTCGGCGGCACCTGAGAACTCAAATGCCAGGCCGCACGCGTGTTCCTGAGCCGCGCGGCGCCCGGATTCAGGGACTCGCGCCCAGCACGCGCAACCCCGCGCGGTGCGCGGATTCCGCCAAGCCTCCACGCCTTAGCTGTTTTTAGCGCCTGCTCGGCTGGCCATACACATCTGGGACCGGTCAGGGGTAGCCACGCCGGGCTAGGTTTCTGCACGGTTGTTAAAAATAGTAAATGGGCCAGTGCGCGGGGCTGCTGTCCGCGCTCAGCGCGCCGCGCAACGCCGCTAGTTTTGCGCGCACAGAGGCGGCGCGTGGGAACACGGAAAAAGCTCGCGCAAAAACAAGCCGCGTGGCTGGTCGTGGCGCGGCCGAGCGTGGCGCACGCGTGGGCCGGCGCCTGCGCTGCGTGAGGTAAGCGGTGACTAACGGCGGTGATTGTCGTTGGCGGTGTTTTTTCGAGCCGCCAAAAAAGCTTTCCTGAACCACATGCAACCGAAGGCTCTGGCGATTGCGTGTGTTCTCGCAAGCTCGACGCTTGTGCTGGCGCAGCAGGTCGGCGTGCCGGGCGAGCAGAACTCCACGTCCGCGCTGTCGACGCAGACGCCGCCGGCGTCCTCGTCCGTGAGCCTCTCGGTGTCGACGTCCGCGCCCACGCAGTCGCAGACGGACGCGTCGCAGAGCAGCGCGCCCGCGAGCGCAAGCTCCGACCCCGCGTCGCAGTCGAGCAGCGCGCCCAGCACGGCGCCGAGCACGTCCGCGCCGCCGAGCACGAGCAGCGCGCCCACAGACAGCAGCTCGGCGCCGGCGACGGCAAGCACGAGCGGCGCGCCCACAACGAGCTCGGCGAGCAGCGCGAGCAGCAGCGTCCCGCCCAGCACAAGCAGCACAGCGCCGAGCAGCACGAGCAGCGCAGCCCCGAGCACGAGCAGCAGCGCGAGCAGCAGCGTGAGCAGCAGCGCGACGAGCTCGGCGACGAGCTCGCAGAGCAGCTCAAGCAGCTCGCAGAGTAGCTCGCAGAGTAGCTCGCAGAGCAGCTCGCAGGCCAGCAGCACGAGCAGCGCGCCGAGCTCGAGCTCCGAGTCCTCGCGCACGACGTCGTCGCCGACCAGCTCGCGCGACGCTAGCTCGAACACAGACGGCCTTACCACGTCGGGCTCGAACGTGTTCCAGACGCAGACGGTGAGCCAGCAGGGCTCGACGATCACGCAGGTGAAGACGGTGTCGGCGAGCTCTGCGTCGCGCACGGAGGCGTCGTCGACGCCGGCGTCGACGTCGGCGGCCGCGTCCTCGACGGCCGACGCAAGCAACAAGTCGCGCTCGTCGTCGCACACGGGCCGCGACGTGGGCATCGGCGTCGGCGTCGGCGTCGGCGTGCCCGTCGTGGCGGCGGTGGCCGCCGGCGCGTTCTTCCTGCTGCGGCGCCGCCGGCGGCGCGCGGCGCTCTCGCCGCACGTCGAGGACAAGGACGAGGACCCGTTCCGCGCCAACGTCGACCAGTACCACACGAAGAACCAGGCCGCGAACTTCTAGGCCCTAATCCGCCATTGGCCCGGCCGCGGCGCCAGACTAGCATTCCGCGCCCGGGGTGCCCCGGGCGCCCCCACCTTGTTGCATCGTATTAAAACGCAGGCTCCTGCTGTATTATACCCTCTTATACTATTTTGTCTTTTTTGGCTCTAGGTTGGCCGCCGCGATACGGCCCGCGTGCGGCGCCGGCGTGCAGCCAGCAGTTGTGCCGCCAAAAGTGCGGCGCGCCGAAGCGGCGAGAAGAGTGCGACGAGCAGTGCGACGAGCAGTGCGAAGAACGAGAGCGTGAAGGGCTTGTAAAGAGAGAAGAGAACGGGCCGGCCCTGCGCGGCTCGATGCGCGCAGAGGATTACTCGCGTGCTTGTTATTCGCTTTTATGCGTGGATTCGGACTATTTTGCTCAATCGGGCGCTGCGGTGCGCTGCGGTGCGCTATTTTTTAGCAGCTGAATTATGCAGTCGGCGAATCTATATGAAGAGCTTCACGCTGTGCATCTTCACACTCGTAGTCTACACTAATCCGAGCCTACTTTGCAATCGCAGTCTACTGCACTAACTCCAAACGCAGTGCACTCAGATCTATACGCGATTCCGTACGCAGCTGATCGCAGTCTACACTGATCGCAGTCACTGGTCGTAGTCTATCGTAGTTTACACTGATCGTAGTTTACAATGATCTTAGTTTACACTGATCGTAGTTTACACTGATCGCAGTCTATCTAGTCTACCAATCCAGTCTGCTCTGCGCTAATCCTCTACTTGTCGTAAGCTGGCGTCCAAAGTTCTCTTCGCTTCTTCTGGGGGTATCCCGTTCCGGCGGTTCTGCGGTTTGGGCTGCCGCTCGCTGGCAAACTTTAGAATGCTTGCCCGATTTGCGTTGCCACTCGCGCTGCGCGGCGTGCGGCGTGCTCCGGCGGCCGCGCGCCCGCTGCTGGCACGGAGCTGGGCCCCGCGCGCGGCGGTGCGGCCCACAGTGCCGGTCCGCGCCCACTCGTCGTCAATTGGCAAGATAGACAAGCCGACGTACCAGCTCACGTTCACCTGCAAGGCGTGCACGCACCGCTCGAGCCATCTTGTGTCGAAGCAGGCGTACCACCAGGGCACGGTGCTCATCCAGTGCCCGTCGTGCCGCAACAGGCACCTCATTGCCGACCACCTGAACGTGTTCGGACAGGGCAAGAAGACGCTCGAGGACATTCTGCGCGAGCGCGGGTCTGGCGAGCAGATCACAAAGTCGACGGTCGACCTCAGCAAGATCGGCGACCTCGAATGGGAGGGCCCCGACGAGGCGCCGCTGCAGGTGCCGCCCAAGGACAACTAGTACATAGCATAGCCGAACACGAACTAAACTTATCACAGCACAAAGTAACTTGCAATTGTAATGAAAATGGACTAATGGAAGTGGACGGCCCGCGGCTGAGAACAGGCCGGCTGTCAGCCAACAGTTATTCTCCGAATTGGCTTACCGAGCAGATGCTAGGTACCAAGTTAGGTTCTGCCGCTGAAAAATCGGTACTGAATATCAGTGCTAAGTGTTGCATAGGCTACACTAAATAAATAATACAAACTAACTAGTAACTGCCGCAGCTCACAATCGCCGAAGCGGAGTATCTGCCAGGCAGTCGTACAAAGCAGCACGGGCTCAGGGTCCGGTTATGATCATACTTGTTCACTCGGCACTTCCTATTAAGGGACTGCATCACGGCCCGTATTGTTATTCTTTGTATTTGTATATGAAGAAGAAAGAAATGGCGCGCAAATTTGCTTTAAGCGCCGCGGCTCCACAATACCGGCAATGCCGTGATACGGCGTCGGCGCGACCTCAGCCAACGCGCCCTCAAACCGCTTTCAGAGCCTCTCTGCTTTCATCTCCGCACAGCGCCTCAGAGCCGTTTCCGTTCCAGCATTCGGACCGCAGTGCTGCAGTGTTAGCGCAGGACGTTGTGGTTATAGCGGGTCGGCGTTCCCAACCACAAACCAATTGGCGCTGCGTCGCTCCCATAACGCGAATTGTAGACTAGCCAGCACTCACATAGCCTAGTTCGCGAGCTCCGGCACCTCCTACTCTCGTGCAGTCCCCTTTTCCACGATATCAACCCATCGTGCGGGCTGACTGAGCATGCGCGTGGCCGTCGAGTTCGCCGACGCCGTGAGCGAGCTGCAGCCTGTTGCGCTGCCTTTCACGTACCGCCCGCCGCCGCCGCCGCCTGGCCGCACGGACGTCGCCTCGCTGGACGCAATTGAGGCTGCGGCGGCGCGGTTTGTGTCCGAGCACGAAGACGCGCGCCGCGAGCGCCTTGCTGCGTTCGACGCGTGGCTGCGCGCCGAGTCGCTACGCACGGCGCCGGGATACTTCGGTGCGGCGCCGGGCGTGCTCACGCCGCAGCGCGCAACCGCGGAGCGCGAGCCCGCGGGCGGGACACACAACATTGATAATGCTGAGACCGGCGGCGCCGAGGAGACGCTAATCTAGGGCGCAACACGACATTACTATTATTGTCGCGCTGCTGGCTCATTGCGCTCTTGGCGCTGCCGCTGCTGCCGGCGCGGTGCGGCGCTGCGGCTCAGCGTCTTATTTTAGGCATCTTGCGATACTGTAGCGGCTTATCCGTATGCCGGCTGACGTAGATAGCATCCGGGGATCCGCGCATTCCGGCTGCCGGGAACAGCTCGGCTCCGTTGTAACTCAATTCCGTCGTGCTCTCTTCGGCGCTGCCTCCAGCGTCTCACTCCTGCTCAGCTCAATTTCGCTTTTTTGCAGGCGTGCTCGCAAACACGCTAGCGCTTCAACGGCCTCGCCGCCGCCAGGGCTGCGACGCACGGAACCCTCACCTGCGTGACGTCACTCGCTTGTATTATTAGAACGCGGCTCGCACAGCATGCATATAAGAAGCGCGAACAATTTGGAGTCGCTCACTCATTTCGCAATGCAATTCCTCACTGTGCTTTCTTCTGCCCTCCTCTGCGCCTCGGCCGCGGCCCAGACCTGTGTGACGAACGAGCTCCAACTGCTGAGCCCTGGCAACGCCGACATTGACGGTAAACTCCTCGGTGAGTCTTACGATTCCAACCCTAGCATAATTGCTGGCGGAGCTACTGTGTCCTGGTTCTTCTCAGAGTCGCAGATCGGCGTGATCCACGGCGCGCGCCGGCCCGTGTCGTTTTTCCTCGTGAATGACGACTACTCCGTCTCTTCGAACACAAACGGGGGGACTGATGGCTTCATCATGGCGCCCGAATCCAACATTGAGTTCGAGGGAAAGCAGGAGTTCGGCATCTGCCGCGACGACAACAAGCTGTATGTGCGCGAGCCGTGGGCATGCAAGGACTTTGTCAACGTCACTGTGCACTCGCACGCGGATCCCTCAAGCTAGTACTTTGAGTAATACCTAACTATGTAGTCCGACCAAGTAATAAGTTGAATTTTTGACAAGCCACGACTCGTTAGACGTACACGAACTGTTCATTTAGAAAACACACCTGCCACGGAAGCGGGCATGGCGGCAGGGTGACTATGTTAAATGCAAATGAGAGAGATAACTTAGAGATAACTTAGAGTGGCGAAGCGCAGTGCGTCCGCAGCATTGGCGGCTAAGAAGCTGCGACTGTGTTGAATGCAACTAAGAAATAACTTAGAGTAGTTAAATGCAAGTAAGAGAGATAACTTAGTGGTGAAGCGCAGTGCGGTGGTGCCTGTTGCGGTGCGTCCGCAGTACTGGCACGGCGGCTCAGATGCTGAGCGCTATTCTTGGCTGAATACGTCATGTCCGCAGTATTGGCGAAGCTTTGCTTGCCGTGAACTCTTGGCCTGGTGGCGCTGCCGAGCGGCCCTAAGTGAAGACATGCCGCCGTGCCTTGATGCAAGCGCCAAGCGTCCATCAGTGGATTCCGCCGACTGCACACGCAAGCAACATAATTGCGTGTTCAAAGGCACCAGAAAAGCACCACGGACATCTCGAGGCTTTACGTGCTTGGAGCCATTGCGCCGCCAGCGGCAGGCGGGTGCCTGCATGTGTATCGAGAGGCGCAGAACCCTGACCTGCGTGACGTCACTCGCTTGTATATTTAGAACCGCGCGGTTCCGCGCAGCGTATAAGGAGCGAGAAACGACAGGATTATTGGCATCACGCTTGGTTGCAATGCACTTCCTTACTGCGCTTTCTTCTGCTCTTCTCTGCTCCTCGGCCGCGGCTCAAGTCGGTCAGTGGAACCACCTCGTACTGCTCAGTCCCGGCAACGCCGACATCGACAACCAGTTTGTCGGCGAGGCTACCGGCTCCGAACCTGACATAGTCTACGGTGGAGCCGCTATTACGTGGTTTCTTTCAGGCACAAAGCTCGGCATTTTGCACGGCACGCACCCGCCGACGCCGTACTTCCTTGTGAATGACGATTACTCCATCACCTCATCCATGCAGGGGGGCACTGAAGGATTCACCATGGATGACAACTACAACTTTGCGTTTGAGGGAAAGCAGGAGTTTGGCGTCTGCCGCGACAACAAGAGGCTGTATGTGCGCACGCCACCGTCGTGCAGCGACTTTGTGAGCGTGACTGTGCACTCGAAGCCCGTTTATCCCTGAACACATTCGTTCGCTAGCACCTTAATTGACTACCTACTGTATAGCCATTACAATTACTATCGAGCCATTCCAGCAAGACTACATTGCAACGAGTTTTTGATAATAGCTGTCATAGCGAGTTGAGCAAGGCCGCGCTTTAATGTATCGTTGAGAATGGCTGCCATGGCTCGCTAGCCGACCTCATTACCTCAATTGATCACAGCGTGGACACGAATGCTATGGCGAAGCGCAGAGTCTCAGAGCTCGAGTAGAAGTTAAGAATAGAAGCGCAATAGGCAAACAGATTGGCGCGGCAGCAATCTACTCCTGTACAAGCTCGGCAGCTCCGGGTGCTGAGCTATTATTGGGCATTGAGGAGAAACCATATCCGCAGTGTTGGTGAAGCAACGCGGGCCGTGAACTCTGAGCCCCGTGGCGCAGCAGCCTTAACTTAGGACTACACAACTAGGACCACACGATGAGGACTACAAAATTAGGACTACAGATTTAGGACTACAGATTTAGGACTACGGTCGACGCTGCCGTGTCTCGCCGATGCAGGCGTTAAGCGGTTTCTAGCGAACGTTGGGCAATGCCAAAGTCAATGACACGGATTTGCGGTTGTGGTACCAGTAAATTTTGGCTGTCTAGTCCGCCCCAAACCATTGCATTATCAGATGTTGTGGGGTGCTTGCATGACTCTCGAGATGCGCAGAACCCTGACCTGAGTGACCTTAACCACGCTATTATTAGAACTGCGCGGTTCCGCGAAGCATATAAGGAGCACGGAACGACAGGGAAATTGGCATCACACTCGACTACAATGCACTTCCTCTCTAAGCTTCTTCCCGCTCTGTTTTCTGCTCCGCTTGTCGCGGCAGCCTATTCTACTGCGAACCTCGAGGTGCTTGCTCCTGGAAATGCCGACATCGATGGTGCGCGCGTTACTGAGAGCACGGACGGACTCCAGAACATCCTCGTCAGTAAGGATGCCGAGTCCTATGTGATCTGGTACCTGTGGGGTAGTGATTTGGTGTCGTTCCACGGCACGCACCCGCCGACGCAGTACTTCAACGTGAACGACGACTACTCGATCACGGTGCGGTTGCAGCCCACCGACGGCTTCAGCATCGACGACAACCAGGACTTTGCGTTCCAGGGAAAGCAGGAGTTTGGCGTGTGCCGCGACGACAACAAGCTGTATGTGCAGAAACCGGCGTCGTGCAGCGACTTCGTGAGCGTGACGCTGCACTCCACTGGAAACTAAGTTCACTCACTTGATCTATCGTTCGCTATCACCTAAAGTCACCACGCATATAACGTGTTCAACAATGATAAGTACCACCATACCAGTAGCGATCTATACGGCTTACAATTGTGACATTTACCTTTCGCGCGGTAACGATAGTGGCTCCAGTTGCCTTTTATAAAGTGACGATAGTGGCTCCAATTGCCTTCTATAAAGTGACGATAGTGGCATCAATTACCTTCTATAAAGTGACGATAGTGGTACCAATTGCCTTCTATAAAGTAACGATAGTGGTGGCTCCAATTTCCTTTTATACGGTGAAGATGGTGGCTCCACTCAGCGGAACTGTGCATAGCTAAGTGAGCTCGGCTTCAGCCGTAGCTGAGCTCTACTCAAGCCGTAGCCATCCTGCTCCACCCGTCTTCAGTGCTTGTGATTGTGCTTCGCTGCGCTCAATTGAGCTGATGTGTCGGGCCCTGCGGCCGGCTCGCTCCAGTTGCGAAGTGCTATTTTTGATGGCGGCTCAGTGCTGGCTCGGTGGTACTCATGTGGCTCAGCCGCAGATTCTATGCATTCTGCAGGTTGACGTAGGCCACACGGGGGATCCGCCAGAGCGCCCCGGCGCTCGGGATCCACGCTTGGCTGGCTTTTGTAGCGGTGACATACCCTCACTACTGCCACTACCTATTCCGCTCCCTGGGCTACTCCCTGGACCACTAGAAGTGCCGCAGGGATGCGCGTAAACAACGCGTTGCCCCACAGTAATAGCTGTGACGCCCGCAGGAATCGGCGTGGCGAACCCTCGCCGCGTGACGTCACTCGCGTGTATTTTTGGAACGTGGTCCCACGCAGCATATAAGGAGCGCGAGCAGACAGGAATTTTGATATCCACAGCTCTTGCACAATGCACTTCCTCACTGCGCTCTCTTCAGCTCTGCTTTGCGCCTCTGCCGCGGCCCAGGTCGGTGAGTGGAATAACCTCAAGGTCCTTAGCCCCGGCAATGCTGACATTGACGGAAAGATTGTTGGCGAGAGTCCCGACAACGAACACAACGTTATTATTGACGGGCTCAGCATTGTTTGGGTGCTTTCCGGCTCGAAGATCGAGGTCTTGCACGGAACCCACCCGCCGACGCCGTACTTCCTCGTGCACGACGACTACTCCATCACCACGGACTTCCAAAATGGCACTGATGGCTTTACCATGGACGGAGACTACAACTTTGCTTTCGAGGGAAAGCAGGAGTTTGGCGTCTGCCGCGACGACAAGAAGCTGTATGTGCGCACGCCGCCGTCGTGCAGCGACTTTGTGAAGGTGACTGTGCACTCGGTTCCTATCAACAACTAACTCGCTCACTTCCTAAAGCAACCGCGTACTACACTCCGGCCCAACCACACTACGATCTCAACAAGACTCGCTCACTACCTTAAGCTATCATGTACTATATAAGGATTCCAACAATACGACTACACTACGATTCCACAGAGGCTCGCTCTCTACCTGAAGCCATCAGGTACTACCCATGGATACCCACTAAGCATTACGGCGAGCTACAGTCATTGCTGGTTAGTCTGTGGCCACATCACGAGCAACTGCGGCATAGCAGCTGCCTAGGGGTTTCTTGGCCCAGTGTATCATCCCCGTGGGGGAGCAATGCCAGTCAGAAAGCCGTTGCGCAGCCGAACTGTAGCGAATTAGCGAAGCCCACGGCGAGCATCTGTGAGCACACCAGCCCCAGGGGTTGCACTAAGAGGTATTTGGTGCCCTAAAGAACATGATTGCGTGAAGTGGTGCGAGCGTTCATAATATTAAAGTGACGTTACTGATAAATAGTGGGCTTTCGGTTAGCCCAGCGCATTCGCATTCGCCCGGCCGCGGAGCTTCAGCCGAGCTGCGTGCGCTTTCGCCCGCGCGCGCGCACCTTCTGCAGGCGCTGCAGCACGTCGTCGAGCTTTGTGTCGCCGAGCGCGCGCGCAGCCTCCTCGTAGCGCGGCAGCACGACGCGGTTCATGAGCACCTGCGCCTCCTCCGGGTGCGTGCTCTGGATCGCGCGCTGGAGCACGTAGAGATCGACGGCCTTGTCCTCGACGCTGGCGTTCTGCGCGCTGAGCCCGAAGTCGATGACGCAGAGGCCGCCGCCGTCGCGGGCCATGGCGTTCGACGTCGTGAGGTCGCCGTGCACGACGTTCACGCTGTGCATGCGGGCGATCGCCGCGGCAAACTGCGCGTACAGCGGCAGCACGGCGTCGAGGCCGCGGTCCCAGGTCGCCTGCTTCAGCGAGCAGCCCTGCACGCGCTCCATGTACATGAGGCCCGCGCGCGTGTCGACGGCGTGGAGGCGCGGGACGTCGACGCCCGCGGCGAGCAGCTTCTGGAGGACGCGCGCCTCCTGCGTTGTGCGCCGCTTTCGGAGGCGCGAGTCGAGCTCTGCGAGCCGCCACGGCTTTGCGGGGCGGAACTTTGCGATGCGGCCGTCGCTCGTCGCAAACACAAGCGCCTCGGCGCCCTGCGAAATCATTTCCGGGCGCTGCTCGTCCAGGGTTGGCGGAATTGCCACGGGGAAGCCCGCTTCGACCATGCTAGTTTCGACGGCGGTCGCCATTGCGGATGGGAACTTTTTTTGGGCCCGGCTTATGTGCTTAGGTGGGCTGGCCCGCTTAGCTTAGATGGCCAGATCAGATGGGCTGGCTTGGGTCAGCTTAGCTTGGGTCAGCTTAGCTTAGGCCCAGGTAGGCAGGCTGGCTTGGGGGTAGTTTTTGGCGGGCTCGGCATAAGCTTTTGGGCTAGTTAATGGCCTGAATGGCCGGCTTGAATGGCTTGCCAGCTTAGGTGTGCTGCGGGTGCTTAGGTGTGCCAGCTTGTGCTAGCTTAGATGGGTCAGCTTGGATGGGTCAGCTTAGATGGGTCAGCAGCTAAGGTGTGCTGGTGTGCTGGTGTGCTTGTGTGTTTAAATGCGTAGGTGCGTAGGTGCGTAGGTGCTTAGGTGCTTAGGTGTTTAGATGCTCCAGTGCTTCGGTGCTAAGATACTTAGGTGCTTAGCTTAGACACTTAGCTCAGATACTTAGCTTAGGTGCTTAGGTGCTTAGGTGCTTAGGTGCTTAGGTGCTTAGGTGCTTGGGTGCTTAGGTGCTGGCGTGGGCATGGCGACCGCATAAGCGGCTCATCTGAGCCGCAAACGCGCGCGCAGCGGCGTGCGCGAGCAAGCGAGCCTCTCAACCGCTTTGCTTCGCTGCGCGGCCGCTGCGGCTTGCGCTGGCGGCGCGGTTTTGCGCGGGGCGGCGTATCGCCAAGGGCCATGCGTCCGCGTGACCTGGACAAGGGTGCATGTCTCAGTGCTGCGGTGTGGTGTGCTGCGGTGTGGTGCGCCGCGGTGTGGCGCGCTGTGCGCGGACGAGCGCGGCATGGAGTAGCGGCGCTCGCCCCGCTCGACCCGCGCCAGGCCGCGCGCCGCGCCCCGGCCCCGCCTGTGGCGGGCCCCCTTGCCCCTGCCCGAGATCTGCCTCGCATTACGACCGGCGTCTATCGATACCAGCCGGACCTCGCGCCCTAGCCCTGCACATCCTTTGTAAAGGGCTGCTCCTCTTCGTCTCCCTTCTCTACTGCCTGCGCTCTCCCCCGTGTGCCGAGAGAAACGTTAGCGCGTAGCGGAGCACTGGACACTGTGAGCCCGCGGCGTCAATTTACACTCAACATGGCCCGTTCGTTCTGGGGATTCAATTAGTTGTTGTTGTCCGGCGAACCGGAAGCACTCACCCCCGTAGAGGTTGTTCACTATGCAAAGGTTGTTCAAAAATGATCCTTCCGCAGGTTCACCTACGGAAACCTTGTTACGAC
>JAKUBX010000075.1:0-29651 GCA_030566975.1 Entelexis potacharoeniae
GCCGGGCCCGGGGCTGGTTGCGCGCGGGCCCGACGGCAAGCCGCTGCACCCGGTTGTGCAGAACGCGCTGGCCATGAGCATGATGAACACGGAGAACCGCCTCAAGCAGACCGTGGAGCGCGAGGGCCCGAAGAGCGACGACGAGATCCTGAAGCTGAAGTCCGAGATCTTCAAGGAGGAGTGGGGCGCCGCGCAGGTGCGTCTGCAGGAGGCCGGTCGCCAGCTGCAAGCCCAGGCCCAAGCTCAGGCTCAGGCCCAGGCCCAGGCGAAGCCGCAATGAAATGTGCAGCACTGCCGGCGGACTGCGCACATCCATTTTACTTCCTTTTGGCAGCGTCGTAGAGCGCGCGCCAGGTTAACGTTCATAGCAGGACATAGCGCTCCCAATGCTCCGTCGTCAAGATGCGCGCAATTTAGGGACGATTATATGTGGTGTTAATGCATAAATAATGTACAGATGGGCCTTGGCGGCCTTGGCGGCGGCCTCGAAGGCCCCGGCGGTGGTCTGCGGCCTCGGCGGTGGTCTGCGGCCTCGGCGGTGGTCCGCGGGTTAGGTCAGACCGCGTCACCCAAACAGCTTCTTCGCAATGAGTCTGCCCATTGCGTGGGTCCTGCAGGACAAGCCCGTGCTGCTTGTGGGCGGCGGCGAGGTTGCCGAGACGCGCGTGCGCAAGCTTGCGGCGGCCGGCGCGCGCGTCACGGTCGTGGCGCCTGAGCTCACGGAGTACATCCGCGGGCTTGTGGACGAGCATGTTGTGCGGTGGTGCGAGCGCACGTACGAGAAGGGCGACCTCAAAATGGAGCACTGGTCGATGGTGCTCACGGCGATCGACGACCACGAGGCGTCGCGGCGCGTTGCCGAGAGCTGCCGGCGGCGGCACATCCCCGTGAACGTGGCGGACGTGCCGCCGCTGTGCGACTTCTACTTCGGCGCGAACTTCGAGCAGGGCCCGCTGAAGGTGATGGTGTCGACGGGCTCGGGGGCGCCGCGGCTGGCGAAGCGCGTGCTGAACGAGCTGGCGAGCCACGCGCAGAAGTTCGAGTTCGCGGCGGCGATCCGCAACGTGCAGCAGTTCCGCGTGCAGCTGCGCAAGCACCTGCCCGGGACCGAGCCCGGCGCAATCCAGACGCGCATGCGGCTCATGAAGACGCTGTGCGACAAGTTCACGTGGGCGGAGCTCGCCGAGCTGCGCCAGGAGCACATGGAGCCGATGATCCGCGGCATGATCATCTCTGCAGCAGCGTGCCCCGCGCAGCCCGCAGGCACGTTCGACGACGCGAAGGATCTCGTCGACGACCCGGCGCAGGCGCCCGGCGCGGCGAGCCGCGACTGGATGCTCGACGCCGAGACGGCGCGCGGGCTGCGCGCCGAGACGCAGGAGCTCGAGACGCAGCTGCGCGCCGCGGACGGCGACGACTCGGCGTCGGCGTCGGCGAGCAGCGACGACGACGCGCCCACGGCGGTCAAGCGGCCCGCGCCCAACGCGGGCGAGGGCGAGCGCAAGCGCGCGGCCAAGAAGCAGGCGAAGAAGATGAAGGTGTCGGCCGTCGAGTGCGACGAGTCGTACCCGCAGCCGAAGGTGCCCGGGTTCCCGTTCAAGTCGGACATGCATGCGCACGCGCCGGCGCGGCGCCCGCGAGCGGACTAGCGCGAGCGGCACGCGCACTGACACACATCGTAGCACGAGCAGGCGCCTTCATTAGACGCCCGCGCTAGCGTCCCCGACGGCCACAGGGGGCCGAACAGCTGCCGCAGTAGCCCGCCAGACCATCCCGAATGGCGGCCGCACTAGCAGGGCCATTCCTTAAACGATAGACTTTGTAGACTCCTCGACGGGCGGCTCCGAGTCCGAGTCGGCCTCGTCGTAAATAGCATTTGTACTGTATGAACTGGGCACGGCCGGGGTTTCCTCCACTATGCCTGCATTCGATACAGGAGCCGCGCCTGACTGCGTTCCCCTCTGCGGTGCGTCAGTGCCGCCTTGAGTAGTAGCATTGGCGCTTTCGTCGTGGCCCCGTGCTTCGGAAAGCCCACCCGCCCGGCCCGGTGCATGAGCCGCGCTCTCTGCGTGCATTGCGCTACTCTGCGCGGCTTGTGCAGCGTTGGCGCTCTCATTTAGCTCAATTGGTGCGCGTTCCTGGCCTCGTGCCTCCGATCCGGGTCCGGGTTCATCAGCCCGGCCCGCTTCTTTGGCGTCGCTGTCGCTGCCGCTATCGCTGTCGCTGCTCGAGTCGCTGGAATCGCTGTCGCTCGAGTCGCTCGAGTCGCTGTCGCTGTCACTCTCGCTGTCGGAACCGCTAAAGGTGCCGCCCTCCAGCACCTCGATGCACGGGAACTCGAGCACGACGCGGCCCTTCAGCGCCTCGGCCAGCGTCTTGTCTTTGGCCAGGAGTGCGCGCTGGCCGTCGGCGTCGCGCAGCACGACATCGCACGACGCCGGCGCGCCCAGTTTGTCTAGCACAGCGTGTACGGGCGTCTGGTCGCCGAGCTGCACGAACGCGGCCGGCTGGCCGGCCCGCAGAGCCTCGACCGTCCACTCGAACTGCTGCGTGGCCTTGTCCCAGCGCGAGCGGTTGCGGCGCACGCGCGACATGCCCTTTGCCATGGCGCGCACGCGCACGCCGGCGCGCCACTGGTCGCGCGGCTTGAAGACGCGGTGCGCGCGCGACGCGTTCTTGTCCACCGCAATCTCGCGGCCGACCTGCTGCAGGAAGTTATAGTCGCGGTTCAGGCCGAGGCTCGTGAACAGCTCGGGCTTGGGCACAAACCGCGTCGGATCGACTTGGCCCGTGCACCCCGTCGCGGACTTGTGCTGCTTGACGCAATTCGCCGAGCACGACTCCGTCTCGCACGCCGGGCACCGGTACTTGCTTGCCTGCCCGCAGGTCGCGCATGTTGCCCTGGCCATGGCCGCCTGCTGAAAAAAATAAATTTATTTACCCGCGCACCGCAGACCCAACCCCGGCAGGCAGTGCGCCGGGCACCCAGCGGGCCAGCGTTAAGGCGGGCTGGGGACCAGCGGGCCTGCGTTTTGTCAGCGCGCACGTGCCCGCCTCCCAGCGGCCGCCGCTATCGTGCTGACACCGCGGCCGCGCCCAGCCCGGCCAGAATCGACGATTGCCGTGGAGGTGCGCAGAACAAAGCATGTCGGCCTCTAACTCGAGCGGGATCCAGACGCTCTTGGACGCCGAGAACAAGGCGCAGGAGATTGTGCAGGAGGCGCGCGCGTACCGCAGCCAGCGCATCAAGGCGTCGAAGACCGACGCCGCGGCCGAGATAGAGGCGTACAAGAAGAAGAAGGAGGACGAGTTCAACAGCAGCACGTCGCAGTTCGAGGTCAATGAGAAGCAGGCCGAGTCTGCGACCAGCGACGCGGCCGCGGGCGACATCGAGGCGCAGAAAAAGAAGGCAGACGAGGGCCGCCAGGGCGTGCTGGATTTCCTTGTCAAGCAGGTCGTGAGCGCGAACTAACTGGGGCGACAGGTGCTTTAATGGTGCAGCGGTCTAGTGAGCTGCACGGCCGCACGCTGCTCGTAAAATAGTAATAATACAGGTGCCGTGCTGATGTGCACCCAGCAGAGGGCGCGCGGCAGCAGTGTGCCAAAGCGCGAACTACATAAAGTACTACAGCGTATATAGTTTTAGTGTTAGTTGCGAAGATTCTGGCCTGTTCGGCGGGCGATACGCCGTTGGTAGTGGAGGTGCTGCAAAAGCTTATTTCTAAGGCGGTGCGCGGCGCGCCGCGAGCGCGCAACTTCGCCGTGCGCTCGGCGCCCGAATTCCCCGTTGAGCTTGCGTGCGTGCGGCCGCCAAAGCGCGCGCAATTCGCGGCGCACAGTCGTGTCCGTCGTAGCGACGCGTTGGGATGCCCCAAATGCCCACGTTTAGTAAGTTACCGTTGCTGAACGCATATGGCCTGGATGCAAAGTGTGTCCGAGCTCGCAGCGCGGTCGCCGGTCGGCGCGCTGAGTACGGTGGCGCTCGTGGTTGCTGCGAGCGTGCTGCTGCTCGTGCGCTCGCTGCGCGGGCCGAAGCCCGCGCGCGGCCGCGGCCGCGCGTTCACGCTGCCGATTCCCGAGCCCGCGCAGCCGCACTGGAAGGGCAAGCGCGTGAACGTGATGAGCATCCACGACCCCGAGGAGCCGCAGCAGATCCGCTGCCTGTGCCCGGCGACGGGCCAGCTGCTCGGCTCGGTGCGCGCCGCGTCGGCGGCCGACATCGACGCGAAGGTCAAGCGCGCGCACCACGCGTGGCAGGGCGCGAAGTGGCGCGCCACCTCGCCGAAGGACCGCGCCGGCGTGCTGCTCACGATGCTGCGCTACATCTCCGAGCACCAGCAGGAGGTGTGCCAGATCGCGTGCCGCGACACGGGCAAAACCATGATCGACGCCGCGCTCGGTGAGGTCATGGTCACGCTCGAGAAGCTGGCGTGGATCATCCGCAACGGCGGCGACGCCCTCAGGCCCTCGCGCCGCCAGGGCAGCGCAGGCTGGCTCATGGCCTACAAGGGCGCCGAGGTCCGCTACGAGCCGCTCGGCGTCGTGTGCGCCATGGTCTCGTGGAACTACCCGCTGCACAACCTGCTCGGCCCGATTGCCGCGGCCCTGTTTGCCGGCGACGCCGTCGTCGTCAAGTGCAGCGAGCAGGTCGTGTGGTCGTCGGAGTTCTTTGTCGAGATTGCCAAGCGCGCGCTTGATCTGCACGGCTTCGACCCGAACCTCGTGCAGCTTGTTGCCTGCTGGCCCGAGCAGGCCGACGCGCTCACCACGCACCCGCTCGTGAAGCACATCACGTTCATCGGCTCGCGGCCCGTCGCGCACCTCGTCGTCAAGGCCGCGGCCAAGCCGCTCACGCCCGTCGTCGTCGAGCTTGGCGGCAAGGACCCGCTCATCGTGCTCGACGACTACACGAACACGAACGACGTGGCGTCGATCATCATGCGCGGCGTGTTCCAGTCCGCGGGCCAGAACTGCATCGGCGTCGAGCGCGTCATCCTGCACAGGAACGTGCACGACGCGCTCGTCGACACGCTGGCGCAGCGCGTGAAGCAGCTGCGCGTCGGCAGCTCCATCGACGAGGTCGCGAACATCGACATGGGCGCGCTCAGCAACGCCGCGCACATCGACCGCCTCGAGGCGCTAATCGACGACGCCGTGGCCAGCGGCGCCGTGCTCGTGTCCGGCGGCAAGCGCTACGCGCACCCGAAGTACCCGCTCGGCATCTACTTCGAGCCCACCATGCTCACGCACGTCACGCCGAGCATGAAGATTGCGCAGGAGGAGGTGTTTGGTCCCGTGCTGCTCGTCATGCGGCCAGCAACAAGCACGGACGACTGCATCGAGCTCGCAAACTCCACGGAGTTCGGCCTCGGCGCGTCCGTGTTCGGCCGCAACAAGCAGACGCTCGAGCGCGTGACGAACGCGCTGCGCTGCGGCAACGTCGCCATCAACGACTTCGCGACGTACCACCTGTGCCAGCTGCCGTTTGGCGGCGTGGACGGCAGCGGCTACGGCAAGTTCGGCGGCGTCGAGGGCCTGCGCGGCCTGTGTCTCGAGAAGTCTGTGTGCTTCGACCGCGTGCCCTTCATGTCGACGTTCATTCCGCGCGCGCTCGACTACCCGATTCCGTCCGTGAGCAAGGCGTGGGTCATGGTGCGCTCGTTCAACGACGTGGGCTACTCGGCGTCGTGGTGGGCGATGTTCCGCGGCGTGCGCCGCCTTCTTGGCGCGATGAGGCAGACGCCGGCCGAAAAGTCATGAATGAACGCGCGCTCGCGCATCGCCTGCCCTACACGAAAAAAGGATACATGAAGGATATAAATGAAAAAAAAGGTTAAATAATTCGAGCTCACGAGCTCTTTTTGAACAGGTCCTGCAGCTTGTTCGTGTACGTTTTTGCAAGCTGCTCGATCTCCTGCGTCTGCTTCTTCACGTCGTTCAGCGACACGCCGCTCCCCTTCGACGACGCCTTCTTTAGCGGGTTTATGTACTTCGCGCGAATGCTCGCAATGGAGTTCTTGTTCGCGGCGTTGTTGCGCAGGTTCTCGAACGCCTCCTTGATGAGCTTCGCGCTGGCGGCCTTCTTCGCGTCCGTCTGCTGCGGCATCGTCACGCTCAGCGTCTGCTTGTCGCCGCCAAACGGCTCGGCAGGCACGCCCATCTTCGCCACAACCGCGGTCTGGATGTACTTCACCTGCTTCGGGTCGAACGCTACGATGTTGATTTTGTTGCCGCGCGGCGCAATGGCGGCCAGGCTCTTGAGCACGCTCGTCGACCCGTGTCCGAGGTCGACCTCGAGGTTCTGAAACTTCTCGGTGCTGACAGCGCTCGACCTTGCCTCCTTCACCTTCTCGTTGAACGCCTTGAGCACATTCTCGAGGCGGTCCTTCATTTCCGCGGGGTTGAAGCTCGCTGCGTCGGTGCCTGTCTCAGCGCCTGCGGCAGCCGCGGCCGGCGCCTTCTTTTTCAGGGCCACAAACGACGTGCTGAACGCGCGGCGGGCTCCATAAGACAAAAGGGTGCGCCGCGGCACGGCGTGCGTCCAGCGCAGACCGATCATTTGCCTAAAAAAAAAATGCAGGTTCAAATGTCAACAAACGAAGCGAACGACGATCCTGCTGCCAGGCTTATCGTGTGAACCGTGTGAGACCGTTGGTCCCCGCCGACAAGGCGGCTGGCCTGCACGACGCACGCCGCGGATGCGCCGCTGACGCAGCTGAGACACATGGCGCGCCCCGCCCGCAGGCCGAAGCACAAAAACAGGGAATCTTGCTGTGCTACGCGAGGAGCCGGGCCGCTGCGGAGCCGGCCTATCCACGCCGGCCCAGACGCCGTGTTACGCCGATTGACCAGACAGTGCGCCGCGGCGCGCCGCACTCGGCGGCGGCGGGGCCCGGAGCAGGCTAAGCAAGCGCGAAACAAGCGAGGGCAGCCCCACGCGGCGCCGCATCGCGCGCGCGCCAATGCGGCAAAATTAGCCCTGGCGCGGCGCTCAGCACGCAAGCGGGGATTTTTCACAGGGTTTTTAGCGGGCGCCCAACCCAGTGCGCCGCCAAGCAATTGAGATCGGGAGTGCGCAGACCCTGGCCTGAATGGCCCGCCCCGGCTGCGGCCGAGAACAACCGCTGGACTGACGCATCCAGGGCGGCGTAGCTAAGAGTAGGCGGAATTACATCATCAGCTAGGATCATAGAAATATTGGCGGGCTCGGCCATGACATAACAGCGCAGTTAGGTTTCGAGCGTTAGGGAAGGATGGATTTCAACTCGGTGTGGCGGAAGCGGCAGGCATGCGTGCGGTGCCGGCAGCTGAAGGTGCGCTGCGAGTACGCGAGCCCGACGGAAACGACGTGCGTGCGCTGCGAGCGCAGCCACACGCCGTGCATCACGACCGAGGGCAAGAAGAAGGGCAACGGCCGCGACAAGTACGGCGAGTACTCGCCCGAGTCCGACAACGCCGGCAGCGCGAACTCGTCAGAGGACCAGCCCGCGTTCGACGAGGCCCACGCCAAGGAGGAGCACGCCGTCTACCTGCAGCACATCATCCGCGACGCCCAGGTCAAGCTGCGCGAGATCGGCATCTCGCCGCTGCGCCGCGCCATTGCCGCAAAGCTGCTCACCGTCGAGGAGGCCGAGGGCTTCTACACGCGCTTCCGCTCCAACCCAAACATGTTCCCCGTCCTAGTCCTGCTGCACATGCCCACAGCCATTGTCGAGCTCGACGAGAAGTGGCCGCTGCTCGCGATGGCCATTGTGTGCGTCGTCGCCCTGAACTCGGCGTCCAAGCCCCAGAAGGAGATCCAGCTCTACATCGACGAGATCATGAAGAGCGACGTCGAGGCCCCGAGCGGCTTCGACCAACACCTCGCCCTCGCCGTTATTTGCCAGTTCTCGCTCTGGCACATCGAGCGCGGCATCAGCACCCTGCTCCAGTTCTACGCTAACAGCGTCACGCTCATGCGCAAGCTGCGCGCCACCACCGAGTTCTCCAAGGAGCGCCTCGTCCTCCACGTCGCCGCCATCACCATCCTGCCGTACATGCTGGTGAACAACTTTGCGCCGCTGTCACAGCTCTCGTACTTCTTCTCCGACGTCGTCCACAACGTCTGCGACTCCTACGACATGCACACGACTGACGAGCCGGGCGTCACCGACTCGGTCAACTGCGTGCTCTCCGACGACTTCTCGCCCCACATAATATCGAGCGGACCGCTCATGGAGGCCATGATCTGCTACCAGCGCGCCCTCAGTGACATTTCTGTAGCAACGACCGTCGACGACCTGAAGCGCGTCATGGAGACGGCGCTCACGTCCATCCAGCTCCTCGAGAACCACATGGCGCTCGTGCAGGTCGGGTTTGCCAAAATGAACCGCAGCACCGACGCCTACGCGGGCATCCCCGAGAGCGAGAACTTGTACCTGACGCCGATGCGGCCCGCGTACCTCATCGCGAAAATGAAGCTTGTGCGCGCGGCGGCAAATCGCTGCATCGACATCCGCTCCTGCAGCGGTGAGATGCACGAGCTGCTGCGCGCGGCCATCGAACAGGCTGCCGCATCAGGCGGCCAGCTCTTCCGCAGCTTTGCACACGTAGACTCGCGCTTCCCGCTCGTGCCCACGGTCGTGTACTACTATGTGGCGGACGCGCTGCGCATCATGCAGATGATGCGGTTTATGGCGTTTGCCGGCAGCGTCGAGGTCGACGTGCGCTCGGACTGCCTGCTGCAGGTGGTCACCGTGAAGTGGGAGGACTTTGTGCGCGTGAGTACAATTGCGCGCAACTCGTTCATGCTGCTGTTTCTGCCGCTCGACACGTCGAACGTCAAGATCGGCCTGCTCGACAAAACAAACGCCGTCGTCGGGCCCGGCAACATGCCGGACTTCGAGGTCTATAGCGTGAACGGAGTGACGCATTCCGTGCAGGATACAACCAAGGTTTCGCGCGAGGACCTTCTGCGGCTCATCGGCAGCGTGCTGCAGCAGGGCGACTGGGCAAACGAGGAGGCCCGGCGCTCGGAGACGGCCGCGGCCATCTCGTTCCCCACTGCGCTGAAGCTGCTGCTCACCGACGTCGAGCGGCGCTAGCTGCGCGTCTGTCCTAATCGCGGCACGCGTCAGCCCTAATTGCAGCACGGCGCACCAGCTGCAAGTAAGCTGAGTGCCCACGAGACTGTCCCTGGGCTGGTACCACCGATCGGTGCCTATGGGTACCAGTGGGCGCACTCTCAGGCCATTGGGCCCCATTGGGCTCCCCTAGCGTACCGGACAGCCAGTCCTTTATTTATTCATCGCTACAGCCGAGACACACTCGAGAATCGCTTGAGATACTTCGAGAAACACTCGAGACATTTGAGACCCCCCGAGCTGTGCTTCGCCGATTCGGCGCCTTCACACTACTAGCCACACTGGTTTCATGGCCTACGTAACGGTCTACTTACCGGCCTACTTACCGGCCTACTTACCGGCGCATTGTGGGCGGCTTGTGGGCGCGTGCCGCAGCGCAGGTTCCCCGCACTCAAACTGATTTGGCGCGCGTGGAGATACCCGGCTCGCAATGCCGCAGCTCACAATGCACAAGCTCACAATACACCAGCTCCACAATACCGAGCTCCACAATACCCGTGCTATATATATATACGAACCTAACTAATTAATCAAGCACGATGATCATCCGCCCCTTGTAGGGAGCATCAGCAGCTCGCCTGGGCTTCAAAGCGCGGATCGGAGTTGCGACGCTGACATTCTGGTTTTGGGAGATGCTAAGAGGGGCTTAGCTTGCCCAGCAAAAGCCACAAAGCGCAGCCTTATTCTCCCAGCTCCCAGCACAACGGCGATGACGGATGTCACCTGCAGGATCGACAATTGCCCGGCAAGCGTGCTGCGAGCTCATCATAGGGTAGTTTCCCGTAAAGTCGCTAGTGCCGCGTAGGGCGCCGGTGGCAAACCGCCGGCGATCGCCGCGCTGGCGCACCCGGGTTATATAGATTTGGCAAGTTGTGTGGCTCTACGCGCTGACTGTGACTCTGCGCGACTCCTTCGCATCGTCTCCCCTACGTCATCTCATGCATGTCGGCCGTGATCACCGCGTGTCTTCTGCACTCGGGTGTGTATGGAAAGCATGCGCGATCGGAGGTCTGCGTCTCCGGCGGCGCGCCGATCGCGCCACGCATGGCCCGAAAAATCCGTAGCTGGCCGGCGGCCCCGGCCTTAAACTCTATTTAGGTTGCTAGTCGAGTATCTAATGCACGCGCGTCGACGCAGGCGCCAGCACTAGGCACGCATCTTTGCCCGCACCGCGCGAACCCTAAGAGCGCTCGTGGACTGACATCGAGATCGTTTGTCAGCAGGTTAAATATAAGTTTTGTATTGACCGGAGCTTAGTTTCGACGCCATGGATCGGTTTAATATGGAGGAGTTTATTCATTCCTTTGAGGACGATATGCAGCGGCCCGAACGCCACCAACGGCACAGCTCAGACGGCGCCATGATGCGCTCCCACGTCCCGCCAGACCAAGCGAACATGCTTTATGCGGGGCTCATGCCCGCGGGGGTTCCCATACAGCAGCAGGTCAAGACGGAGCCAATTAACCCTCTGGAGGAGCTGGATCTGTTCGATCTGCTCGAGCCGGGCGCCCCGGACCAATTCGACGCCGCGCCAATGGACCGGCCCGGCTATGCCGCGCGCGCCGCCAACGCCGCCTCCGCACCGCCGCTGAACGGCCACACTCCCCACCACAACCACCACGCATCTTACTCGAACGGAAGCATGTCCGGTGTGGGTCTCGGCGCCGACGCGCAGCCCGCGTACGGCTACGCCGCGCCGAACATCCGCGTTGACCCCGTAATCAACGTTGTGGAGCCAGAAGAGAACAGCAGTGCCGCACAAAACTACGTCGACGATGCGTTCCCCATGTACTCGGCGTCGGGTGTGCCCCTGAAGGGCGGGCAGGTGCCGATGTTCCAGTCCTCCATGAAGGATGAGTTCGCCGGCTCGTACGACAGCTCGCCGAACACAAGCCCGCACATCAACGTGCAGGGCAGCTACGGCGGCGGGCCGGGCTTCCCGCACACGAGCCCGCACATGAGCCCGCTGATGACCACAGACACGATTCCACCGGGCACGCCGCACAGTGTGCACAGCAGCGCCGAGAGCCCGCTCGAGAGCCCGCTGGCCAGCCCGATGATCGGCAGCCCGCTGAGCGGCTTCGACGGCTCGAACGACTCGTCGTCTCACGGATATTCTAATGACGTTGCGAGCCCGCTCATCGATGATCCGCTGCGGGAGCAGGCGCCGTTCGACGGGTTCCAGCGCCTCGACGTGCCGCTGCGGCACTCGCGCGCGCTGTCCGACAACTGGGGCGACCGCGAGCGCACCGCCTTTTTGGATACACTTGCTGCACAGACGCAGACGCAGAGCGCCGACGCGTCGCTCGAGTTCCCGAAAATCCAGGTCCACCACGCCAGCACCACGCTGGGCCAGCCCGCGCAGCTCGGCGTGCCGCAGACGCGGCACCGCTCGCACTCGAGCCCTTACGAGCCCACGAACGACTTGAAGGGCGGCCAGATGTTCGCCTGCGAGCTCTGCGACAAGCGGTTCACAAGAGCCTACAACCTCAGAAGCCACATGCGCACGCACACGGATGAGAGGCCCTTCGCTTGCAAGCACTGCGGCAAGGCGTTTGCACGACAACACGACCGCAAGCGCCATGAGGCCCTGCACAGCGGCGAGAAGCGGTTCGTGTGCTGCGGCGAGTACAGTGATATGGCGTGGGGCTGCAAGAAGCGGTTTGCGCGCGCCGACGCGCTGGGTCGCCACTTCCGGACAGAGGCCGGCAAGGCGTGCTTACGCCCGCTCATCGATCGCATCTTCACAAACGGCGACAGGAAGGACTCGGCGCCGGAGGGGATTCTGTTCACGGGCATCATTGACGGCGAGCCGCAGGTCGCCCTGACGGGCTCGAAGGACAGCAACGGCCAGAAACACGAGCGCGAGGACCACACGCGACGAACCGTTATTGTCACTGCCGTAGCCGAGCAGCTGCAGGGCATGCTCATGAACGGCCAAAACCAGCCCGCCGGCGATGGCGGCATACCAAGCGGGGCCTAAGCAACGCGGGCCCCTGTCTTCTTTTTTTTATTCTTGTCCAGAGGCTGTCTGCGAGATTTATTTATTCTATGTTCCATAATTCCGTCGTTTCTTTGATGTCCAGGCTTGGTGCGGAACGCATGTACATATTACTGCTTCAGGTTCTGACGAGATTCTTTGGCGCCGGCGCCGGGCCCAGCCGAAGACCCTGCGGGCCGTGCCACGGGCTCTGCTGAGGGTTCTACCTCGGGCCCCGCCGCGGGCCCTGCTACGGGCGCCGGCGTGAAGTCGCCGCACACATGCACAACGCCAGGCGAGTAGCTCTTGATTTTCTCGATATGCAGGCAGGTGCCGAACGTTTGCGACACTTCGCGGCGCCAGTGCTCTAACTCGACACTGCGCACGTTCTCGTGGACGTGGAAAACCGGTGCAGTGCGCGAGCGCTCGGCCAGGCTCAGGGCCACGGGAAACGCGTCGCGACAGTCCGGCAGTAGGCCCATGTTGATATGGCTCACCGCGGCGAGGTCGAGGCTCGCGAGCCGCTGCACGGCACGCTGGTTATCCTCAACAAATATGACAATGTCGTCAGTGTTGTCGGGTACGTACTCCTCGTGCTCGTGCACTGCGCGCGCCCTGAACTTGTTCTGCTTTGCCGCGCGCAGCAGGCCCTCGACGCTCCACCAGTTCAGCTCCCAGCAGTACACGACCTTAGGCCGATTTTTGGCGTACGAGAGTGTGAAGTACCCGATGCCAGCATACAGGTCGACGACGGTCGTGTCTGCAATTGGAGACTGCCGCGCGAACTCCGCAAGCACGCGCTTCTTCTCCGTGATGTTCCCGCGGCTGAACATCGTGTACATGGGCGCCCACGTCTGGAAGATGCCGTTCTGCACGCAGGTGCACCAGAACGCGCTGCGCAGGTCCTGTGCAGACGGCCGCGGCGTGGGCGTGAAAGTGCCGAAGTCGCCGGCCAGCGGCACGAGCTTCGGCCTACGCACGGGGTCGCCGACCACGATCGGCGCGTTCACGGCCACATGCGTGTATTTTGGGTGGTCGTGAAGCACCTGCTCGACGTCGCGCGGGCCCACTTCCGAGCCCGTGGGCAGCAGCACGAGCGGCGGGTACAAAGCGACGCGCGCATGCGGCTTGGCGCGCGGCTTCGAGGCGCAGAGCTCGCAGCCCGCGCACGTCGTCCAGGGCGGGCTGGCTGCCGCACAGAACGCGGGCAGAGCCGCGGGCGCGCCGGCAACAAAAAGGTGAGTCTCGTTATTTTTCCTAACTACCTTTGCGTTTATATTATACAAAGCCAGGCTCTGCTTGACGCCGCGGATGTCGCTGGCATCATGGCTCCGCAGGTGCGTCTCGGCCATGGCCGTTGACTCGTATTTTTTTTTTACGCGCGCGCTGCACAATGCGAGGCGAGTTATTAATCCGCATCGTGGGTTCGCTGCGCAGTGCGCACGGTTGAGTCGAACTGTGGGGGGCTCCGTGTTATGGTCTGACTATCAACGGCGGCAGCTCAGTGACACGCTGATTACAACCGTGCGGGGTTGGCGGTTGCTAAAGAGTCATAAACGAGAAGTTTGAGCACACGCGATAGTAAACGTCGCATTCAGGCGCGGACGCAACACGGGCGGCCATTGCCGCGGTTTTGGCACGGAGTTCGATGAGCTCCTTGGCCGCAACCGGCCGGCAAAGTTTCTCCGCGATACGGCGCAGGGACCCGCCGGTACGAAGCCCTAGCCCTGTCGCTCAAGTTTATCTCGAAGTACGAATTAAGCGCCGAAGATCTGCACGGCCTGGAAAGTTAATCTTACCGCCAACCTTGCGCGCAGCACAATGATTGAGCGGGCCGTGGACCGGCCGTACAGCTTTGCGCTCAATGAGGCCATCTGGATGGCGTTCAAGCCAATGATCAAAATTTATCTCAGCATTGGCACCGGCTTCATCCTCTCCAAAAAAAAGGTTCTCACGCCGCAGCTCTCTAAGGGCATCAGCGTGCTCGTGCTCAACGTGTTTGTGCCGTGCCTGGTCTTCAACAACATTGTCTCCCAGATCAAGGACACCGACATCAAGCTGTTTGGCGTCATTGTGTTTTCTGGCTTCATATACTACACGATTGGCCTTGGCTGGGGATTCATGATCCGGCTTGTGTCGCCCATCCCGCGCGCGTGGTTTGGCGGCCTGCTGCTGTGCTGCATGGTCAACAACTGCAGCGACTTGCCACTCGCCTACGTGCAGACCGTGGGCAAGAACCCGAAGCTGCCGAGCGACCTTGCGCAGAAGGGCCAGGCGTACTGCGTACTGATTGTGATCATCTTCTTTGTATTCACGTTCAATCTCGGCGGTACGCGGCTTGTTGCGTGGGACGCGAAGCGCGAGGACCCGCTGCGCGAGGAACCCACGGTGCCGCCTGTGTCCGCGGAATCCGTGACGCGCGCTTGTCGCTGGGTCCGCGATAAGCTGTCGCGCTCAGACGCGCGGCACGGCCGGTCGAACAGCAACTCGCGGGCCAGCAGTCTCGAGGAGGGCAAGTCCGAGCCGGACAGCCACTCTACTGCGGTTGCGCTCGAGCACGAGGAGCACGAGCCGTACCACGAGAGCGACCATGCGCAGTATCTGGCGCGGCGGGACCCGGGTGGGCAGGCGCCGGCGCCAGCGCGTGCGCGCGAGGAGCGACCGTACGGCAGCAGCGAGATCTACTTTGCGCGGCGGCCGTCGGTGATCTCGGGCGAGATCTTTATGGACGCCGAGTCGCGGCTCGACGTCGACCCGTCGGCGCCGATTGCGTTCCAGAACATGGAGCTCATTTCGCGCACGTACAGTGGCGAGTCGAAGACGGTGCTCGACGAGGCGCCAAAGAAGGAGAAGAAGCGGCAGTGGAAGGCGTGGAACCGGTTCAAGCAGCGGTGGTTCCGCATGAAGAGCAAGCACTTCGCGCTCGAGTACATCGGCAATGCGATCGAGGATGTGTTCATGCCGCAGATGCTGGCGCTGATCGCGGGCATCGCGATCTGTATGATTCCGTGGGTTCGGCGTGTGTTTGTGAAGGGCCAGCACATCAGTCACTTCCACGACGCGCCAGACGGGAACCCGCCGCTCGACTTTCTCATGGAGTTTCTGTCGTTTTTCGCCGGTGCGCAGGTCCCGCTCGGACTCATGCTTCTGGGCGGCACGATTGCGTCGCTGAAGCTCGGCCGCATGGTGAAGGGCTTCTGGAAGACCCTGGTCCTGATTGTGATGCTGAAGCTGGCGATTCTGCCGATCATTTCCTGCGCGTGGATCCACCGCATCCGCGAGATCGGCTGGCTCGAGAAGGACGACGCCATGTCGCCGATTGTGCTGGCCGTGGCGTCCGGCACGCCGTCGGCAACGATCCAGATCTACCTCACGCTGGCGTGGCTCGACCCAACAAAGGAGAGCTTAGAGCTGAACTGTCTGGCCGTGGCGCTCATGGCCCAGTACGCGCTGCTTCCGATCTCGATGACGATTTTGATGACGTATGTGATCATGCACTATGTGTGAACGCGTTGGGCGGTGGCGCGCAGCCTATTACGAACCGCCGTAATGAATATCTAATAAACGAGCATTAATGTGTATAATATCGCATCCATTCACTACGGCATTCGCCTCTCTAGCACTAACACTTAACGCCTCAAGCAGCACTTCTACGGACACTTCGCGTTCGACGTTCGCGCTCGACGCCGCTTCTCGCAAGCTCGCCGCATACACGATTCCGCTCACTCTACCCGGTAAAAGCTGTTCTCGTCTAAAGCCGCGTTGCAAAGCGGGCCGCGTCTAAGTACCCCACAGTTCTGGCGTCGAACCCTACCCTGGTTATCGTCCCGAACGTCTGGCAGCGACCGCCAGCCTAGTTTCGTGTTCCGAGGCAGTGCCAGCATGTCGCCCAATGGCTGGAAGACGCCGTCGCGCAAGCACGTCGCCGACAAGTTCTACGAGTATGCGCAGAAGGGGCTGTCGTCGGCCGCCGTGGAGTCGAAGGTCGACACTGTGCCGGCGCTGAGCCTGTACATGTTTGTGACGTCGCTGATCGCGCTTGGCGGGCGCGTGCGGCGGCTCGGCCAGCTCGAGCTCGGTGTCGCCGAGTTCATGAGCTGGCAGCGCCCGGCAATGACGCTTTCGGTCCTGCTTGCATACAGCACGCTGTGCTACCGCCCGCAGTGGCTGCTGCTGCTGCCGCTGTTTCTGTTCATAACAAACGTGCTTGTGCCGAACTACGCGGTAAAGTTCAAGCTCCAGCGCGAGTACGCAAACGGCGATCTCGTGCAGCTCAATGGCGTTGCCGCGCAGGAGGCCGACGACGACAAGAAGCAGGCGCGCAGCCTGCTGGCCGCCGTGCGCAAGGGCCAGCAGTCGCTCACGCACATCGTCGAGACGCTCGACAAGGTCGACCAGTTCCGCGACGGCCCGGCCAAGTTCGCCGATCCGCAGCCGTCGTGCCTCATGCTTGTTGGCGCCACGGCCGCCCTTGTCGCGTCGGCCGTCGGCCTCACGTACGTGTCGGTGCCGGCGTTCTTCTCGGTGACGGGCTGGGCCGTCGTGCTTGCGAAGCACCCGAAGGTCAAGCTGCTCCAGAAGAAGCTCGAGAACGTGCACTTCGAGTCGAGCCTCGACGTGAACGAGACGCTCGGCTCGCTGCGCCAGCTCGCGCGCCAGCACGTCATTCTCGACGACGCGCCGCTCGAGCGCACCGTCGAGGCGTTCGAGCTGCAGCCGCAGGGCCTCACGCCGCGCCAGTGGAACTCCGTCAAGGCCGTGTACTCGTCGTCCATGTACACGCCCGACACAAAGTACCGGCTCGAGCGGCAGCTCGCGCCGTCCGTGAGCCACCTTGCCGACATCCTGCCACCGGAGGGCTGGACATTCGACGCAAGATCGCCCTGGGCAGTCGACGACGATGCAGAGACGTGGACCTATGACCGGCAAGTCGCGCGCGTGCGCGTCGACGGCGCCTGGGCAATAGACACCGACACGGACTCGCTCAGTGATGCATGGAGGCGGCGGCGGTGGACGCGGCAGTGCTACTACACGTACGGCCTAAAAGCATGAGCGTCGCCCGAATGCCGTTAGAGCGCTCTCGGAAGGAGAAGCGCTCAAGCTAGGAGCAAGGCTCAATTTAGGAGGGCCGGGTGCCCACACAAGGCCAGTGGCATTTTTACGTTCGGTTACACTCAGCTGCGGCACTATTTAATTCCATAGTCGAAACCCGGCGCGACTCGTGCCGCTCTCTGTTCTTCATTCGCTCGTCGACCACTATTCGTCAGCCGGGCGAACGTCGTGCTGGCGCGAGCTAACGAAATTGGGTCTTTTTTAAATAAACTGCTATTCCTTTAGCTCAATTGAGCTGCGATGAATCCGCGCCATTGAACCGACATGCCCGATTCGGACGTCCTCCACGATACCGCCATCGCCAGAACAGGCCGCGCGTCACCTCAAGCCAGCCAGCTACTGCGACCGCTGCGCCCGGCCAGCACCCCGAAAATGCTGCAGCAGTTCGACGCGTTTCCGAAGGTCGAGAGCAGCTACCGAGTGGATGCGCCCCCGAATAGGGTGATGAGCTACTTCTTCACCTTTGTGGCCGTGTTCATTCTGTATCTCGAGACGTCGACGTGGATCGGCGCGCACACCGAGCACACGTTCGAGGTCTACAAGGGCGTCAGCGACAGCTTCCAAATAAACCTGGACGTGACCGTGCGCGAGTCGTGCGACAACGTAGCCATATCGCTGCAGGACGTGAGCGAGGACACGCTGCTTGTGAACGAGCTTATATCGGCGCGCAGGGTGTACGCGAGCGAGAATGCAGACGAGGAGTGGTGCCGCGTGTCCGGCATCTTCGACACGAACCGCGTGCGCGGCCAGATCAAGATCAGCGGCTTCGGCGGCTACCCGAGCTCGTATGCGGCGCAGCAGCGGTTCCAGTCGTCGCACTTCATCCACGAGCTAAGCTTCGGCGAGTACTATCCGTCGCAGATTAACCCGCTCGACCTCACCGAGAAGGTGTTTGACGAGCCCACGGCCACGCTGTACTTTCTGAGCATCGTGCCGACGACGTACGAGGCGCTCGGCGCGCGGCTCGAGACAAACCAGTACACGGTGACCGAGGCGTCGCGGCCCGCGTCGGGGCCGGGGCTCATGCCGGGCATCTACTTCGACTACGACTTCGACGCGATTGCCGTGCGCGTGCGCGACAGCCGCATGTCGTTCTTCGGCTGGCTCACGCGCGTCGCGAACATCTGCGGCGGCGTGCTGTTTGCGGCCAAGGCGTTCAACAACTTCACGGGCCACCGCAGGGGCAACAACAGCGACCGCAACCGGTCGGGGCTGCTCGACAACCCGGAGAAGGCGCACTAATTCAGCCGCTGCAGGCTGGCAAGCTTGTGCCGCCTCCAAACCGCCATTCGAACGCATTCAAACCGCATCCAGGAGCTAGGTGCTGCTACATAAACAGTGATGACGCTATCTATTTAACGAAAAGTCAACTCGAGAAGCTAGGGCCGCGGGCGAATGTGGTCCGCCATGTTTACTCTCCACCGTCTGCCTTAGTCACCGGCGGCGTGAAATAATTGACCCACAACGATTTAGGGGCCCATGGGCGCGCTGCCAATAAACAAGTTTGTGACGCAGCTGTCGCAGACGAAGCCGCAGAAGCTTGTGCTCGTGTCGATCGGGAACCCCGAGACGGCGCAGTTCGCGAACACGCGGCACAACGCGGGCCACGTCGTCATGAACCACCTCATCGAGGCGTTTGGCGGCCTGTCGACGGACCCGGCCCACATCACCAGCAACGAGAACGTGTACATGGCGCCGCTGGCCGAGCACCCTAACATCTACATGGCGAAGAGCCAGACGTTCATGAACCACAGCGGGCGCGCCGTGGTGTCGGCAATGAAGGTCGCGCGGCACAACTCGCACCGGCTGTGCGTGCTGCACGACGACATCGACACGCAGAGCGGCATGCTCAAGTTCAAGCTCGAGTCGCGGCAGATGGGCGCGCACGGTGGCCTGAACAGCATCTACAAGGCGTACCCGGACCCATGGACGCGCATGCGCATTGGAATCGGCGCGCCGCCGAACCGCAGCCACGGCGCCGTGGCGAGCTACGTCCTGAAGCGGTTCACGCCGCAGGAGCGCGAGCAGCTCGAGACAGAAATCCTGCCGCAGGCCGAGGAGATGATGGCGCGCATTGTGAAGGCCATGGCGCCGCGCAAGAAGGCGCCGAAGCGGCCGCGCGCGAACCCGTCGGTGAAGCCCGTGCTCTAACTGCAAACTGATCGCGCCCAATGTGGCGCGGCGCCACGCCGAGTTGCCTAATGCGTGCGGTTCTGTCGCGAGCGGTTCTGTCGCGGGCTGGGCGAGGGTGCGGCTGCGCGGGACGCCGCCGCCTCATCGCTGCTTACCCACGCATCCCACGCATCCCACATCCACACCCACATCCCCATCCGCATCTGCATCCGCGCAGCCGCAATCAGCCAGCATTGCAGCCGCACGGCCGGGACTTGTGTGAATATGGACGCGGCGCCACAGTCGGCGCCCTCCGCAAAGACGGCGAAGGCCCCGGGGCGCTTCAACCTGACTCTGTCCACGGACCGCAAGCACGCGAGCGAGGCGGCGCGCGCGGTGCTGTCAACGATCCTGTTCCACCGCCTGTTCGGCAGCCTTGCGCCGCAATGCGGCGAGGTCGCGGGCATCACGTACCCGATTGCCGTGAACGCGGAGTCCGAGGCGCTGGTCGCCGAGCGCGCGCGCGACCTGCTGCGCCAGTTCCGCGACTCCGACGTGAAGGCAAAGACGGTGTACGTCAAGTTCTACGAGTCGAAGTCGAAGAACAAGGGCTGGTTCGTGCGCCAGCAGGACAAGAGCTGGGAGACGTGGCAGATCGACATTGTGCTCATTCCGCCGGCCGACGCGCAGGGCGAGGCCGGGCGCAAGCTCGTGGCGCAGGAGATCAACAACGCGATCATGGACGTGGTAGTGACGATGGACAAGCAGCGCGACCACATTCCGCCAATTGTGTCGCCGAACCCGGCGCCGTTTCCGTACGTGATCAACATCGCGTAGCTGACGACGGCCTACTACTGACGAACGGCTCCATTTGCATCGCCCTGGCATGACGCCGCGAAACGCAAACGACCAGCCGCCTATTGACGCACGGCTCCATTTGCGGCTCTGTTTGCAACTCCGTTTGCGGCTCCGTTTGCTCCATTTGCTCCGCTCAAAGATCGCTGCATCCTTGCCATTGCATTAACGTCAGATAAATTATCGTATATACCAGATTAGGGCCTCGCCCGTGAATAGTACAGCTAGAACTCGACGTGCCGCCGCCGCTTGCGGCTCAGCATCGAGCCCACGTCGATCTCGTTCATCGACCGCGCCGACTCGCGCTTCATGCGCCGGATCATGCGCTCGCGCTCCATCTCGCGGCGCTCAAGGTCGCTCTGCGACAGCGTCTCCATCGACGGAATCCAGTCCTCCGCGTTCGCCTCCGACGTGTACCGCAGGCCGGCCTCGCGGCTCTTTGCGTGGCCAGCCACCTCGTTGTCCACGTCGATGAGCCGGCCCTCGACAAATATTGCCCGCTTGATCCGCAGAATCTGCTCGTACAGCGCGTGGGCAATCGCGACCACGAACTCGCGGTCGAGGCCCAGGTCCGCAACAACACACCGCGCAAACTCCTCGGGCGTGATCTCCTGGCTGCTGAGGTCCCACTCGAACTTGTCCTCAAACAGCTCCTTGTGCAGATTGATGCTCAGATTGATGATGACGTGCAGCTCCGTGTCGCTGGGGATCTTGATCGACGCAAGCTCCGCGTACTCATGCAGCTGCGCCTTGATCGCGTTCACTATGTTCGACGTGTACCCCACAGGAAGATCCAGCTCCTTACAGGTCATGATCGCGAACTGCTCGGGCGTCAGGCTCGGCTCGTGGTAGTTCCACAGAATGAAGTCGACAACCTTGTAGTTCTCGACGTCGAACTGCAGCCGGATCGGCACCAGCACCTCCTCGGTCTCGGCCAGCGCCGCGAGCTGCTGCTCCGAGTACGGCACGGGAATCATCCGCGGCGGCTCGCGCTTCATCTCGACCTTCGCCTGCGCCGCCTCGTGCCGCCCGTGCCGCCCGTGCGCGCGCACGGACTCGGACCGGTGCCCGAAGCTCGGGTCCTCCTCGTCGTCGTCGAGCTCGTCCTCGAGCTCCGCGTACGAAATGCCGCGCTTGCGCGGCGCCGGCACCGTCGAGATCATCAGCGACGTCTTGCCCAGCCGCAGCCGCGACGAGTACCCCGTCTGCAGCGCCTGCGGAATCTCCGCCGACGTGATGAAGGTCATCCCTGCCCAATGCGGTCCTCTTGCTACGGGTGGGGCGAACTCTCTGCCTGCGTAGGACTCACTGGAAGCCTGCACCGCCGTTGGAGCTCCGCTCAGTCAGCAAATTTCACAATCCGAAGCGCGCACGTGACACGCGCGACGCGGGCCCCCACGCCCATCAGGCGTTTGTTGTGGGCCTCCGGTGTTTGTGTTGATTTGGCGCGCATTGCCCGTTGATTTCGCGCTGGCTGCGAGGGGCTAGCACGCAGGTCGACCCAGAAAGCCTCATGCGCTTCTTCTCGAGACTCAAGCGGTCGCGGCGCGTTATTGATGACGAGGAAGGTCCTGAAAAGCGGTTCAAGAATGACAACAGCCCCGACGTAGCTGAGCATGCTGACGCTCAGCCAGCCGCCCCGGATTCCGACCCAGATGCGCCTCTTTTCGTTGGCGACGCGTTTGTGATGGGAGAAGTGGTTCAGGACTCAATTGAGCCCTCAATGGGCCCCGCAGCAGCAGATGCGGTCCGCGAATCGAGTGAAGGTGCACAGCAGAGCAAAGATTCTGCGCCAGCGCCTGCTGCGCAACATGCCCAGCCCTCAGCGCAAAATGCGCAGACCGCCCCCGAAACCCCTCGGCGCGCAAAAAGCAGGACTGCCCCGCGCAGCCCGTTCAGCAGCCCGCAGCGGCTTCAGAAATCCGGATTTACTGAGCCGGGCCAGCATCCAACGCGGCAGCCGCCGTACCGCCGCCCGCGGTTCAAGAGCGCGGGCTCGCCCAGCTTCTCGCCCTCGCCAGTGCGTCCTACGTCGGTGCGTCAAGCCGTGTCGGACGATATGGACGAGGGCGCTGCCGGCATTTCCTCGTCTGATGAAGCTGGCGAGGGCTCAGCAAGCCCACGACGGCTCGTGCCGAAACGGGTAGACAACTCGCGCACAAGCGACCGCACTACAGAAAGCTCAATTCCTCTGCCGGCGCGGGTGCCATATTTCCCAGGCAGCGCTTCCGTCTTGGCCGACGAGAGTATCGTGCCCGACTCCCAGCCAGCTCCTGCAGAGCAGAAGCTTGATTCAGAGCTTTACCCTGTTCCAGCGGATAGCGTGCTGAACACGTCCACTGAGCCGTTGCTTAGCCTCTCTGCGCCTTCGAATATCATGCCTAGCACTCAGGACCCACCAAGCTCCCGAGACAGGTTCGTGCGCTGGCTACAGTATAGCGAGAGCAGCCGGCCGTATGTCCTGCTTGACTTTCTGCAGAAGCACTGCAACTTTGTTCCTGAACCAGACCTTGAGAGAAAAAGCCCGAGGCTCGCAGAGGCGTTAACCTCCTACATTGTCAATCACGACTCGCCGGTTGACAGCCCACTTAAAATGCAGGGCCTGCACAAGAATATCGCCAGCGACAACTCGAAGTCCACGGAACACTTCTTTCACAATCTTTTGTATGAGATGCGCACAAAGCAAAGGAACACGCAGGTTGAGCTCGAGATTATCTACGGTCCGTGGCCGGATCTGGCGCGCGCGATTGGAAGACCTCTGGTAGTTTTCATGCTGCTGTATACGCATGTCTACAAGCCCGTTGGCGAGTCTCAGTGGCTGCAGATTTCTGGAAATGTGCCGCGATATCAGCCGAGCCGTCACGCTTCTCCATATCAGCAGAATGCTGAACCTCCATTTGTAACGAAGCGGGATATTGTATTTCGTGAATTCGGAAACTCTCAGTCCCAGGCGCTCAAGCTGCCATCGCTCAGTCCGCGCATGGAGAGGATGTTCCCATCTGACCTCAAGCAATTGATCGCCAAGGTTGAAAAGCGGGCACGGCCAATGCGGTTCCTGTTCGAGCATGTCCAAGTAAACACCGAAGGTTGGACGTCGCGCCAAAAGGTAGCCAAGTTTCTTATGCTGTGCGTCAAGAGGACGTTTCCTCGAGCTATTCTCGGATCGCCGGCGAACGACAAAGCTTTAGAAAACACAGTGCGCAGGTTCGTAAACATGTCCGCTATGGCGAAAATGCCCTTGGGCCAGGCAGCGCATGGCATCAAGCTCAAGGATATGCAATGGACGCGACAAATCGTAGGCAGCGCGAAGACAAAGTCCGAGACTATGCTACTTTTTTGGGAGTGGGTCTTCGATCATTTTCTGAAGCCCATGCTGGCGCAGCACTTTTACATGACCGAGATGTCTGGTGTTCCTGTCTCACTGTATTATTACGAGCTGTCGGTGTGGGTGCGAAAGATCAAGGCCGCCGGTACTAAAGCATTTATTGAGCAACACGGCGGCAAGGAGCAACTGATTACTGGAACCGCGGGCGAGCGGCTAAGATTCGTCCCTAAGCAGTCCGGTGGTGTGAGGCCGATCGTGAATCTTAAAGAATTCAACCAAACGCTAAAGCTCGCGCACATCGTACTACAGTCGCTTCCGCGGTCGTCGACTCGCCTCGAAAGCTGGCAGAGCTGGTATCTGCCATTGCAAGATTTCAAGGCGCGACACCAAATCGACTCGGAGTCAAAGTACTACGTTGTCAAGCTTGACATCAGTGGATGTTATGATAATATGCGAAAAGATAAGCTGGAGAAAGTGGTCCGCAAGCACCTCTCCGACGGGGAAAAGGAGTTCTGGTTGCAATACTTTTCCGTATTTGACTCGAAAAGTAATCTGATCAGGGATAGGCCATTTGCGGCCTCTGCCTCTGATCTTTTCATGGCGGCTGCCACAAACAAATCAACACTGCCAATTCAACAATCAAGAAAGCCAGCTCAGTCGGTGCTGGTATATTTCAGTAAAGCCACAGGAAACCTTCAGGTCCAGGGAACTCGCTTACCCCCCGAGAAGCGAATGCTACAAGGGGTTTCGTATAGTGGGGACGACGTTCTCGATGATCTCAAAAGGCTCACCCGTGAGCTCAAGATACAAGTCAGACAGTCAAAGCTTCTCCCATTCAACGCAGGAATTCCTCAAGGATCGTCATGTTCATTAGATCTGTGCAATCTGCTCTTAGACGATCTCGTGCACACAAAGCTTGATGCGTTCTTGCAGGATCCGCGCTGTCTCCTGCTCAGATATGTGGATGACTTCCTTTTTGTGACTACAAGTAAGGAGATGGCCCAGAGCTACCAAGAGACAATGATGCGCGGCTTCGCCGATGAATACGGAGTCACCTGTAAGGAAGAAAAGCAGCAGAGTAATCTTGGCGACAAAAAGGTGCGGATGGAGTATCTTGGTTACGAGTTCGACCCAGATACACTAGAACTGTATCCGAGGAAGATGAAGCTGTCGGCTTCTACCGCGCCGGTTCCAGTGTTTCGAAAGACCCTTGTTCAGCGGATGCACATGAATCTTGAGTCCCTTCTGGGTCTTCTGCGCACACATCAGCGAGCTGGCTTGCGTGCGCCAATAGCCTTAGAAAAGAAGGTCTCGCGCGCTTTCGGAAGGTTCGTTGCCGATAGTTTTGAGGCTTGCAGCGCGTTCCTTAACGAGACTCGCATTAAGGTTGTATTTCAGAAGCTTGTGCGAGTAAAGCTGCTTCCACTGGTGACTCCGAAACATCGGACGTCCATGCTGAAGGCCGCGGAGACTATGTTTCTCTTGCGCATTCAAAAGAAGCCGCATTTGATGAAGCAGATACAGGTGGATAAGTGAAATGCCGCAGGAACGGCATCCTTTGCACACACACACACACTACTATTTTTATGGCAATTAATTTTATCAACAGGTGCTTCAGCACCTTGTACTATTACATGTAAAAAGAATGTGGGCAAACAAATAAATGGATGGGCACAGACGGTCACTCCTGCTCGTCCACCTTCCGCATCTGGCGCTCTTGTCGCCTTTGCTCTCTAATAGCCTCGGCATTCTGCTTCGCCAGCGCCTCGCTCTTTTCGCCGTCAATGCGGGCCTGTCTTTCGCGCTCCTCCCGCTGCCGCTCAAGCGCCTGAAAGCCGCCATTTTCTCTCAACCGTGCATCACTGACAAACTGGTTCAGCTCGTCGGCAAACTCGTCCGGACGGAGGGCAAGCTCCGTGCGGCGCAGGCGCTCGGCGCGTTTCATTGCCTCAGCGCGCTGATCATGGTCCAGATTCAGCGCGCTGATTTCGGCGAGCACAGCTGTATTCGCAGCCTCCTCTTCCTCCTTCGTCAGCGGGGGCGGGAGCGTCGGCGGAAGCTGTCGTAGATGCGGGTTCTGCTCCTGCCGCTGGCGGCGTTTTTCGTTGGCCTCCTTGACAAGATCAACAACACTGAGGCACTGGTCTATGTCGTGGCGCAGGTCGCGCATAAGAGCCTCTTGGCCCTTGTACCACTCTTGCGAGCTAATGATGTTGTTGAGCGAGGCTTCCCATGTCTTCGAGAGCACGGGCTTCTCCTTGCGCAAGAACGTCTCGACCTCCTCAAACTCTGCGGTCAAGTTAGCGAGCTCGCGGCGCACGTTGCTGAGCTCCTGCGGTGTGTAGAGCACGCCACGGTCAGCGACGTTGACTCGCTGATGGTCGATGATGTCTGACAAGTCCTCGATTCTGACGACGAGTCGCTGCGACTCGATTTCGAGCTTCTCCCGCATGTCGTCCATGTATCCGGTGTCGGTGGTGACCTTCGCGTTGCGCAGTACGTTGAGCTCGGACCTCAGAGCCGTGATCTCCTCTTGCATGCTAGAGACGGCCTTGCTTGCCGTCTGTCTGATGGAAGCGATTTCCTTCTGAAGTTGCTCGCTTTGGTTGGATGTAAGAGACGGCGCTTCACGCGGAGGCGTGTCGTTCGGGCCCTGTCCCTGTCCATCGCGGGAGGCGGACCGCGGTGGCTGCTTTTGGATGGGCTTGTCGAGCTTGAAGCGGCCGTCGCCGGTGAGCACCGGCGAAGGGTAGGAGCGGCCGTGCGGCTGCGCCTGGAAGTTTGGTCCCTTCGAGCCAGCCGAAGGCGGACCAGACGGCCGCGCGGCCATGGACGAGTCGAGCTTGGCAACGATCTCCTTCATGCCCTCGCGCAGCGCGGCAATCTCGGATTCGATGCTCTGCTCCTTGGCGCCCTTTACCTTGAGCGTAAGCATGGTGCCTTCCTTCACGTCACCAACCGTGGACTCGTTCAGCTCGTACTCGATTCCCGTGTTGTCGTCCTGCATGACGATCTCGGGGAACGTGTTCGCGCCCGAGTGGATGTACTCGAAGACGTCGACGAAGCGGAGGCGGATGGCGCCGAGGCTAGGCGGCTGCTCGAGCATGACCTTGCGCACCTTGCTGTCGAGGCGCAGAAACACGGCCACCGGCTTATCCTCGGGCTCGGACACCGCCGACTCAGGCGCCTCGTCGTGCGACGCGGCGGATCCCGTGGCGCTGTGGTTGCTGTGGAGCGAGCTTTGGCGCTGCTGCTGGCGCATGGAGATGCGGCGGTGGATGCTCTGCTCGGGCGTCTGCGGGGGCAGCTCGTTCGCGTCCGGGCGGCGCACGACGTTGCGCGCAGTGAAGTCCGGCGCGGCCGCGGTTTTGTGCACGGCAGTCGTGGGCAGCGGCGACTTTTCGGAGGGCGAGCCGTTGATGATCTGCGCGAGCTGGTGCGACGAGTAGCGCTTCGAGGCCTGGCGCTCGAGCGCGCCGTGGCTCTGCAGCTGCGCGAGCGCGTCGTCCGGGACGCCGAGCCGCTGCCGCGGCGCGCCGTTGCCCAGGCCGTCGTACGGCGGTGCTTGACGGTAGTTTGGCGCGCGCGCAGGCACGGCGCCTGGCGCATGCGCCGCGCGGAAGTGCGCGCTTGCATGTGAAGTCTGCGAGTTCTGCGAGTTCTGCGAGCTTTGCGACGTGCTGCGCTCGCGCATGGCGTCCGGCGGCGGCGGCCTGCGCGCCTGCTGCTGCGGCGGCGGCGGCTGCGTCTGAAAGTGCGGCTTTGCCGCGGTACCCGGGTACCCGTGGTTCGGGCCCGGCGGGTACGCCTGCGGCGGGAACTGCTGGGGCGTAGACTGCGCGTGCGCGTGGCCTGGCGCGGCGGCGGCCGCGGCCGCGTGGTTCTGGTGCGGCGCAGGCGCGTGCGGACCCGGCGCGGCCTGGGACTGCGCCGGCGCGAGCTGCAGTTGCTTGAGCTTGAGCAGGCGGAAGAGCTGCGCCATGACGGCCTTGAGGCGCGGCTCGAACGTGGCGTGCACAGTCTTGCTGGGCTCCTGGGCGAGCGCCTGTTCGAGGATCTGGCGCAGCTCGGACGGCACGTCCGGGAGGTCGTTGGCCGAGATGCCCGACTGCGCGAGGCGGTTGCGCGCAAGCACGTACTCGTTTCCGAGCTTCACGTAGCTGTCGCTGACGTTCTCCTCGCTGGCCTTGCCCATGGACCACTGGGCAAACGACATTGTGAGGTCGCGCGTGGCCTCGAGCAGGCGCCGCGTCATCGGCTCGAGATCCGCAGCATTCATGTCGCGTGCTCCACCAGCGGCAGTGGCGGAGGTTTTAGTTCCGAGCAACAAGCGGGGGGTCGACGCCGGTTGTTTGCCTGAGGCTAAGGCAGGTGGTCCCGGGCCGCTCACCTAAGCGTCCCTTCGCGGGCACCGCCAGCCCTTTCCAGCACTACCACCACCAGCACTACCACCACCAGCCCGACGCGCACTGGCAGAATGGGGCAAAGCGCGCTGCTGTGGACGGCCATCACAATGGCGGCCGCGTCGGCGTATGTTGCGTATAAGCTGCTGCGCCGGCCCGAGGACGGCGGCGTGGCTGAGGTCGGCGAAGCCGAGCACGCGCTGGACGCGCTTTTGGACCGCGGGCGGGCCGAAAACGCGCCGCAGGAGCGCGCGCATGAGCAGCACGGGGATTTGCCTGCGGGCCTGCCTGAGGGCGCACGGGCAGGACAGCCGGAAAACGCGCCTGCGGGCCAGGACGTTGCGGGCCAGGACGTTGGCGCGGCGTGGGACAACGATGACCGCGCGCGGCGCGCCTTGGAGGAGCGCCAGGCCGCGCAGGCCGCGCAGGAGCCCGAGCGCGTGAACGCGTGGAAGCAGCGCGGCGAGGTCGGCGCAAAGAAGGCGCGCTCGCTGGCGAAGCGCGACCAGCGCCGCGCGTACTACGAGTACGTGCGCCAGCAGGCCGAGCAGCGCCGCGCGGAGGTGCAGCAGTACGAGGAGGCATTTGGCGACCTCATTGCGCAGGAGCGCGAGGAGCGCCAGCGCAAGATCGACGCCGCGAAGGCGGAGATCGAGGAGTACAACAACTCCCGACGGCAGCTCGAGGAGGAGGACCGCAACGACCGGCGCGAGCGCCGCGAGCGGATCAGCGAGGCGCTGCGCACGGCGGGCCAGGCCAAGCTCGACGACGAGGAGGGCCTGGAGGCCGAGATTGCCGAGAGCATCACGGGCGCCATTGTGCTTGAGAACGAGCAGTACGCGGTGGCCGTCACGCCCGACGTCGTGAGCGCGCTTGCAGCGCAGCTCGAGTCGAAGGGCCGGCTCAGCCTGGACGACGCCCGCGCCGAGCTCGAGCGTGTGTACAGAACTAAGCCGTAAGAGCACAAGCGCGCGGTTTAGACGAGCCTAGTTTAAACGAGCCTAGTTTAGACGAGTCTGGTTTAGACGAGCCTAGACTAGACGAGCCTAGGCTAGACGAGCCTAGGTTAGACGAGCCTAGGTTAGACGAGCGCGCAGGCTTGCTCGCCACCCCACAGTTCGCAATGAAATAAAGCTGCTCACTCAACTCACGGCAACTACATATTTAGATACACGGCGAACGCAATGTATATACTACTGAGCCCATTTACATGGTTTATAGCACGCTGCGCGCAGACTTACTCGTAGCTTCAACGCGTCCACGGGAATCGGCCTTTTACCTTACTACGCTGTGGACATGTTAGGCTCTCCAGTCCTCACAAAGCTGTCTGGCCAGCCTGTTTTTCGGCTCGAACCGCCGAACTGCTGGCCGCTACCCCAGAACTACCCAGCGAAACCTGACCCTCCTGCATCGCCCCCGTCATAACCTAGCTTAGCCTCCACGATCGGCACTCACTACCCGAGCGTCTGCGAATTGCGCCATGAGCCACCAGCTCCCATCCGACAGTCAAGCGCCCGCAGACGAGCCGCCGCCGTATAGCGAAGTCGCCGAGGGCGGCAATGTCTCTGTGGACGAGGGCCTGCGCGTGAACGAGGCCCGCCGGTGGGACGTGCAGACGAACCGGCCGCTGGGCGCCACGCCGACAGGCAGCTCCGCAAGCACAGCAAGCAGGCCGCCCGTCGCGGTGCCGGGCGCGCATGGCCCTCCGCCAGGCCCGCCGCCGGGACACCGCCCGCCGCCTG
>JAKUBX010000076.1:0-28365 GCA_030566975.1 Entelexis potacharoeniae
GCGCCCTCGGCCGCGCCGCCGGCCGCGCCGCCGGCAGCGCCGCCGGCAGGCTCGAGCTCAACGCTCTCGCGGTCGATCTCGATCGTCTCCGACACGAGCGACGCCCTGTCGCTCGGCGTGCTGCTTGAGCTCTTGTGGTGCGGGTGAAACACCCTATGAATGCTCTCATGGATATGGTGCAGGTGCGGGTGCTTGATCTCGCTCTCGCTGGGCGGGCGCGGCGAGCCCGCGGAGTGCGAGCCCACAGAGTGCGAGCCGGACTGCGAGCCGGACTGCGAGCCGGACTGCGAGCGCGGGGGCTCGGCGTCCACAAACTCGATGGCCTCGTCGCTCTTGTCGTGCTTGCTCTGCTCTATGCCCATGCCCGCAAGCAGCCGCGACGCAAAGCTCGCGTCGTCGTCGCCGTCGCCCGAGCCGCTCTCCTCATAGATGTAATCCTTCTTGGACTTGTTGTTGCGGCCCATTGCAAGACGTTGGCGCGCCCGCGCAAATCCGCTCGGCTTGCTATATAAAATTCACCGCCGACGCGCGGTCACGGGACCGCTCCCCCCATGGCTGGCGGGCGCGGCCAGGCGTTTCGCGGCGTGCGTGTGTACTCAGCGGCAAGGGCAGCATGCAGCCGTTATTAACTCGCTAGTCTGGGCTTACGCCGCACTCTGAATTAGTGGCCTGCAGTTTATTGGCTTACCAGTTAGTGGCTTGGACGTTTAGTGACTTGCAGTTGTAGCTCGCCGATTAATGGCTTGCGGTTGTGCCTTGGGATTTCCCTAACTGGTTCACGGGAGAGTCCCTGTGGATTTACTGGCTTGATTTTCTATGGTCTTTATGGACGGCGTTTCACTGGGTTTCGCAGACTCATCAGAGGTTTCACTAGTCTCACTAAATAGACACTAATCTGGGACTTACTGGCCCAACTTCACTAGGCTCAGCATAGGATTCTAATTTGGGATTCACTGGCTCAACTCTGCGCTGAGCATGAGGTCATTAATTTGAGCGGCTCATTGGACGCGGCTCGTTGTCCCTAATGTGCTAATGTGCTATTAGCGGGGGCTCGTAGTCATAGGACTCCGCTATATCGATAGATCGCGAGGGTTCTGGTGCCCCTCTTTTTTGTAGGGCAAGCGCCCTTTTTTTCATAGTATGTCTTTGTAGCTGGACATGGCCGAGGCTGGACGTTGCAAAAACGGCCGGTGCTGGCTGCGGGCCGTGCAGAATGCAGGGGGCGCCAGAGGCGGCCGCAGTGGCCTAGTTGTGTGGCGCGGCGCCGGGCATTGCGTACATGAACGTGGGCTGCACGGGCGGCGGCATCTGCGCCGGCATTTGTGACTGCGCGCTCAGTTGTGGCTGGTTCTGCGCGGGCTCGATGTGTGCTTGCGCGGGCTCGTACGAGGGCAGCGACGCGGCCGCGGCGTCCTGCGCCGGCTGGCGGCAGCGCGTCTTCTGGTGGCGCAGAAGGTGGTCCTTGCGCGTGAACTTACGGTGGCACAGGTGGCACTCGAATGCCTTCTCCTGGTGCGTGCGCATGTGCTTGGCCAGGTTGCTGCTCTCGGCGAACCGCTTGTTACAGCCGGGGAACTTGCACAGGAGCGGCTTCTCGCCGGTGTGCGTGCGCTGGTGCACAATGAGGCCCGAGTTTGCGCGGAAGCGGCGGCCGCAGAGGTTACACTTGAACGGGCGCTCGTTCGAGTGCGAGCGCTCGTGCACGCGGCGCATCGACTCGCAGCTCAGCGGCCGCCCGCAGATGCGGCACTTGAACTCGTACGTCTTCGCGTGCGTCTGCAGGTGCCGGATCAGCTTCTGCCGCTGGCCAAACGGCTTACCGTCGCGCGGGCACCCCTTCCAGCTGCACGCGCACATGCTCGCGGGCTTCTCGCGGACGTGGCTGTGCGCAATGTGCGCATGCAGCTCAGGACTCGTCATGAACGTCTCGCCGCAGCACCCGCCGCCAGTCGACCACATGCAGCGGTAAGTTTCCTGGCCCGCATCGGAGGCCGGCGTCGGCGCCGCGGCCTGCAGCGACGGCAGGGCGCCGGGTGAGAGCTGCGAGAGCCCGCGCTGCGAGCAGCACCCGCCGCCGCCGCACGAGCCCGCCTGCGAGTCCTCGGAGCCGCAGGTGCACCCGCACATGCTTGGCGGCGTCTGCATGGCGTCGCTCGGCTCGTTGATGCGCACGTACGCGCCGGCGTTGCCCGGCTTGCCCATGCGCGCGCCGTCGATGTGCGCGCCGTCCGGCAGCGCCGTTGCCTCGGACTTCGGAGACGGCAGCGTGCACCCGTGCGCGGCGGTCTGGCACTCGTGCAAGTGCGGATGCAGCGAGCCCTGCATGTGCGAGTCGCGCAGGTGCTGCATGATCTGGTCTATCTCGAAGAGCTCGTGGCAGGCGTCCCAGTGGCACTCAATGGTCTGGCCCGACGAGAGCGGCACCTCGGGCTGCCGTGGCTGCGGGCTGGCCGGCGTGGGCGCGAGGTAGGCGGGCTCCGCGGCGTTCTGCATGAAGTGGCCGTAAATGTGCCGGTCCAGCTCGGCCTCATTGTTGAACAGCACGTCGTCGACGTGCGTGTCCCAGTGGCAGTACAGGGGCTTGTGGTCCTCCTCTGAATCCCCGTTCATGGCCGTCCCGTGTCGAGCTAAAAATTTCGGAAACCAGCGGTGGCTAACCGCGAGGGTACCCACTGCCGTGTGACATCGCTAATCGACGTCACGTGCTGCGATCTCCGCGTGCGCGGTGGCCACCGGCGATCGTCGCAGCGTGTCGCCACACCGCCCAATCATGCGCGGCTGAGGGTCGGCTGAGGTATGCGGTCCTGAAACAAGCAGCGGCGCGCGTGGGCACACACGGGCGCACGCCTAGGTTATATTTATGTTTTTTGAACGGTTGGGGCGCGGCTAAAGGGCAGAGGAAATTCCAGAACGCCATGGCGCCATAATGCATATCAAGAGTTCTATATTTGTATAGCATAGTTACGCCGCCTCCGCGAAAAACTGAAACATGTTGCACAGCGACAAAAGACGATTACGTGGGAACGCACTGGGAGCAATTATGGAACGCATGTCTTATAGCGCATGATTAGCCGTGTGCCTCGTGATCCTTGTTCCGCGTGCCCAGCAACTACATGCCATGCTACTTGAATTATCACCACTTAAATATGCTAGTACTAAGTATGTACTAAGTATACTATACTAAGTATACTAGCTCCTAGTCTAGCTCGACCTATTTTTGGCGCTGGCGCACCGCGTTAGCCAGGTGCCGTCGGATTTCTTATCTTGGCCTGCTGCGGCCAGCGACAACGACAAGCCTACGGCGCCATCGTCACCACTACTTAAGTATTTAAGACGCATACTAGCCCGGAGCCCGTCCTAGGCCCGGCGTTCACAGCGCACCGCTTCGCTTGCTTCGTGTGCTCTGATTATGCCACGGCGGACCAATCAGCTCTCTCAGATATTGCGTGCCCACACGCGGAGCACAACGACCAGCGCCGTCGGCGCAGCGCGACAAACACATTTGCGGCGAAAATTGGCGTGCGCGGGCCCCGCCGCGCGCGCCGCTGCGCACCGCGGCGCAATAATCTAATTGCTGGGCTGCTTATTCGCACGCGTCGGGTCCTAAGCCTCATCCGGGCTGTGCGACATCCCTGTGCTACTGATCGCGCTTGCGGCGCGATAAAGCGGCGGACCTGTTGCGCAGCGCGCGCTGCCAGTGAGTCTTGTCTCGCGCGCGCGCGCGCAGTTTCAGGTGGCGCACAGCCCCAGGTCTCACCATCGTCCCCTCTTGGCCCTGAGGGTCAAACCCTACGCGTCCTAAAAAAGGCACCAAGCACCGCTAGGTTTGTCAGACAGGGCCTGTGCTGCGCAGACGTGAGATTTTGCGCCAGCGATCTGTGCGCGTAACAAAGATAACCTGAGCGGCGATGGCTTGGCCGTGCCGATCGCATCCGGCGCGCGCGCGAGCGCAAACCGGTACCAGCGCCTCCCCGCCGCTCTCGCCGTGGGGCCGGGGGGCTTGTCGCGGTGCCTTGCAGATCAAATGTGCCTGGGCAGGGGCTGCGTCCAAACCCTGGGATGAGGTGGGCTGCTCAAGGTGAGATAACACCCATATGCAGGTGCGAGTACACATACCCACGCACACGCATGACGCCGGTAGATACTTATTAAAAAAACCACCTTAGCCTCCCCGCCTCCAGGCCGATCCATGAGCTCGCGCGTGTGTTCAAGGGCGCACGCTACGCGGCTGGTTGTGGCCGTCATCAGCGTCTGCTCGCTCACCGCGCTGCTGCTGCTCACGAGCGTGCGCTCGAAAATCGTGCAGATCGCCGACGCAGGCAGCGCCGCCGACCCGCTCGACGTGAACAACGAGGCCGGCGACCGTGTCGAGCCCCTCGACATGGCCTCTGCGCTGGCCCGCCTCCGCGCCGAGGGCGCAGACTACCGCTTCCAGTGGTCGCATTGGGCCAACCTGGCTAACAGCGAGCTCTACGACTACGGCAACCTCGACCCGGCGTTCTACCCGCACCTCAGCTCCGTCGACGACCTCGCCGACATGGCCATGCCGTTCCCGCTCGACACAACGCAGCGCGAGGCCGCCATGATCGGCGAGCTCTACTGCCGCCACCGCATGCCGGCGCCGGCACATGTTGTGGCGCTGTCGGACGCGCGCGCAAACGGCACGCAGGACGCCCCCGAGGTCTGGCCCGTGCGGCACGCGGCGCCCGAGCTCGACCACCGCCAGTTCGGGCACGCAAACCGCACAAACCAGACGATTCTGCGCACGCCGCTGGCGCCGGACCTTGCCAGCACCGGCGCCGACGCCGCCGCAGCGCTGCTGCCCGAGCTCGGCGAGCACCTCTTCCAGTGGGACGCGCACGCGGCCGCCGACGCGCTCGACGCGGGCTCGGCCGAGGACCAGGCGCACGCGGCAATGCTGCGCGCGGCGGCCGCCGGCGTGCGCGGCTCGCAGAAACACTTCCACGAGACGCGCCTGCTCTTCGACACAGACTGGCTCGGGAACCACTACGACTGGCGCTTCTTCCGCGGCGTCGAGTCGTGCGCCGAGCGCGTGCAGACAATCCACGCGCTCGCGCGCACGTGGAGCCAGTTTGCCGCGCAGTTCGGCATCGAGGCGTGGTGGGCGCACGGCAGCACGCTTGGCTGGATGTGGAACGGGCTCGCCATGCCGTGGGACTCCGACACCGACATCCAGGTGCCCATCGCGACGCTCGACCGCCTCGCGTGGCAGTTCAACCATACGCTCGTCGTGCAGGCGCCCGGCGAGGGCTCGCGCGCGTACCTGCTCGAGGTCAGCCCCTGGTACGTCGAGCGCAGCAACGGCAACGGCCAGAACGTCATCGACGCGCGCTTCATCGACATCACGACGGGCACGTACGCGGACATCACAGGCCTCGCCTACTACAACGAGAACGAGAAGGTCGCGTGCAAGAGCCCGCACTACTACTGGCTCGGCGAGATCTCGCCGCTGCGCCGCACAAAGTTCGAGGGCGCCGACGCCTACGTGCCGGCCAAGTTCCCGGCAATTTTGCGCGGCGAGTACGCCGAGGCGTACAACCCGGTGTATCGCTCGTGGAAGTTCAACGCGAAGTCGCGCCTGTGGAGCACGCTCGAGGACACCGACCGCAAGGTCAACGAATACTACGACCGCGCCATGCACACGCCCATCGACCTGCTGCCGTGGAGCGAGTGCAAGTACCACCTGTACGGCACGTGTGACCGCTTCGAGATCGAGGAGTACGAGACGACGAAGGACTACACGCTCACGCACGAGATCGAGATGGACCTGTGGGAGCAGATTCCCATTGACGACGTTGCCGCGGCGCGCGACAGCAGCGCGGCGGCCACGCTCATCGAGCTTTTGAAAACGGACTTCGGTCCCATGCACCGCCGACCCGAATAGACCGGGCTCAAGCGACAAGTTTTGGAGCATCTGTCGTTCTGAGGCCCGTCGGCCACTCTCTTACTTAAACTGACGACCCATTCATGACACCCATAAAGCTGGTCTTTAGCTAAAAGTCTTCCGCGACGTGTAATTATTATCTCCCGCTACGTATTCTAACACTCGGTCCTTACGATCTAAACGCATACGTAAAGCGATGATTCCGGGCCGTAACGGTTTGGATACCTTGTCCGTATCAATGGTTTGTTCGTATCAATGGTTACGTCAATGGTTTGTTCACATCAATGGCTTCCTGTTAATGCATGTTTATGGTCTAGTATGGGTGCACCTCATTTATGCCTTAACGGCCTAGCTAAAGTATGTGAGTGGCATTCGTGCGCGATTCTAAGCACTCTCAATGTTAACGACGTTTCACTGTTCAGTATAGCACCTCACTCACGCGCATTGTGCTAGTTATTCGCGCACGGTAGTAGTGCGTTCTCTACCACCTCATGCTAGTGCTTCCCCACCGTTTGGGCCTTAATGGGGCATGCTAGTTCGGCGGTTGCTGACCTTGCCCACCGCTCCCTGTGTGTGCCGTTTAGTCCTGCAGGCGCTCGGCCCCCAAACGGGACAAGGCTGCAGCTCCACTCTGTCTGTCCTGAGCGCTCAGGTTATGCCTCCATTCGAGCCGTAGCCAGCACAGGATGAACGACAAGCGAGAATTGCCCGAGTCGCTTGTGGCGTTCGAGCTCGCGCTGCGCAGCGACAGCGCGCCCAACAAAATCGTCAGCGCGAACGACTGGGCGCCGCTGAACACGCCGCTCAAGCGCCGCAAAACGCCCCCCAACGCCGCGCGCGACGACGAGTACGGCATCGCCTACACGCTGCTCCGGTGGCCTCTGCTCATTGGGCTGCTGCTGTGGATCTGGTTCCTGCTCGCCATCTACTTTCTGCTGCGCCTGTGGGTCGTCTCGAACGAGTCGATTGTGGTGTGGACGGGTCGCCGGCGCATGCTGCGCGACAAGCTGCGCAAGGCGTCGAGCTACGCCGAGTGGCTGAACTGGGCCGAGGTCCTCGACGCGTACCTGGGGCTCATCAACTGGAAGCGCGACCCGAAGTCGCGCTATTACGACTGGCGTACGGTCGAGCAGCTGAACACCGAGCTCAGCGCCATAAAGCAGGGCCCGTTCACCGAGGAGGAGGACAAGCCTGTTGTCGAGCGGCTGTGCGTCATTCTCGAGGGCGCCCTCAAGTACAACTTCGCCGGCATCCACAACCCGCAGCTGTACTCGCAGTGCTACTCCGGCACGAAGTGCGCCGTCACGGAGCTGAACAGCCTCATTCTGCAGCGCCTCGACGAGATCGCGCACACGAGCGACCACATTCTGCCGCGCGAGGCCAAGGACATCCTGTTCCGGTCCTTCGACAAGAACCTCGGCCGCTCGGCGCTGTCGCTGAGCGGCGGCGCCTCGTTTTCGTACCGCCACTTCGGCGTCGTGAAGGCGCTGCTCGACCAGGACCTGCTGCCGGACATCATCAGCGGCACGTCCGGCGGCGGGCTTGTTGCCGCGTTTGTGTGCGTGCGCACGAACGACGAGCTGCGCGAGCTCCTCAACCCAAAGCTGTCGGAGCACCTCACCGCGTGCTGGGAGCCGTTCCCGGACTGGCTTGTGCGGTGGTGGAAGACCGGCGCGCGCTTCGACGCCGTGGACTGGGCTGAGCGCACGCGGTGGATCACGCTTGGCGACCTCACGTTCCGCGAAGCGTACGAGCGCACGGGCCGCATCCTGAACATCTCGACCGTGCCGGCGGACCCGAACTCGCCGGTCATCCTGCTGAACCACATCACGAGCCCGGACTGCGTCATCTGGTCGGCCATCCTTGCATCGGCCGCCGTGCCGGGCATTCTGAACCCGGTCGTGCTCATGATGAAGACCAAGCGCGGCGAGTTCCTGCCGTACTCGTTCGGCTCGCGGTGGAAGGACGGCAGTCTGCGCACGGACATCCCGCTGCAGGCGCTGAACACGTACTTCAACGTGAGCTTCAGCATTGTGTCGCAGGTGAACCCGCACATCCGGCTGTTCGCGTACCTGCCGCGCGGCCAGGTGGGCCGGCCCGTGAGCCACAAGTTCAGCCGGTCGCGCTGGCGCGGCGGGTTTCTGTTCTCGGCGGCCGAGCTTAGCGTGAAGCTCGAGATCAAGAAGTGTCTCAAGCTTGTGCGCAACCTCGACATCATGCCGCAGCTCATGAACCAGGACTGGTCGAACGTGTTTCTGCAGCGGTTCTCGGGCAGCGTGACGGTGTGGCCCAAGATCGCGCTGCGCGACTTCTGGAACATCCTTGCAGACCCGAACGAGGAGCAGCTCGCGGCCATGATGGACGCCGGCGAGAAGACGATCTACCCCAAAATCGGCATGATCCGGCTGTTTATGGAGCTCGAGCGCGGCGTGCGCGCGGGCCTGCCTGCGACGCCGCCTTAAAGCCGCTGCTTTGAATCGCCGGCCGCATGAAAGCGTCGGTCGCATGAAAGCGTCGGTCGCATGAAAGCGTCGGTCGCATGAAAGCGTCGGTCGCATGAAACCAGCTGCAGCGGCGGCCGACTGCCCTCCGCGTGCCTCTTCAAACCTTAGCATAGTATTTATATTCGTGTAAACGATACGTACAATATGAACCTCATTACCCCATCTCGAATCTATCGCTGCCAATTGCTTGAACCACAGTACTATGTAACTTATTTCAGCGGCCATCCTGACAACAAAGCATTGACGCGTCCCAAAGGAGGTCGCTGCAAATATAAAACGGTGCCTGAAAATTTTCAGTCATGTAGAGTCGCAAACCAGCCGTCCACATGGGCGCATTGGCCCGGGCTGGCAAGCAAGAAGCCCGTGGAAGATGCCCCAACTCAGCCGGGCTGCTGAGTCACCACGACGTCGCGCGGTGAGAGCCACAGCCGAAGATAAATACTCGTCAAGCTTGAAGGTGCTCCGGGGAAGCGCGGGAATGAAGGTAGAGTTCCACGATTTGCGCCACGAGAAGTGGTTCGTTGAGGCCGCGGAGGAGACGACGATCGCGGAGCTGAAGTCGCGGAACGCCGAGGAGCGCAAGCTCGACGCGGCCTCGAACCAGAAGCTCATCTTCTCGGGCAAGATTCTCAAGGACTCCGACACGCTCGCAGGCATCAAGTACGCGGAGGGCAAAGGCTTCATCGTGTGCATGGTGAGCAAGTCGCGCAAGCCCACGCCGGCGCCCCAAAAGGCCGCGCCGGAGCCCGCGGCTTCGAGCGGCAGTGCCACCCCAGCATCAGACGCAGCGCCGCCTGCAGCGCCGGCGGCGCGAGAAGGCGCCGATAGCGGCGTTGCCGACGCGGCGGCCGTGTCGGGCCCCTCGGCGTTCGCCACGGGCGGGCATCTCGAGACCGTCGTGAATAACATCGTCGAGATGGGCTACTCGCAACCACAGGTCATACTTGCGATGCGCCGCGCGTTCAACAACCCGGACCGCGCCGTCGAGTACCTCGTCTCGGGCGAGATCCCCGAAGAGCCCGAGGAGGCGGACGTCGCGATGTCCGACGACACGGCGCCGGCCGAGGACAGCGCGGGTGCGCAGCCCGAGGCAGCGGAAGAGGGCGCGCGCGACGTGTCGAGCATCGACCGCAACCTGTTCGACACGGCCGAGCACGAGGAGCCGGCCGGACCAGACTTCCAGCAGATGCTGGGCCTCAGCGACGAACAGCTGGCGCAGCTGCGGGCGGCTGTGCAGCGCGACCCGGGCTCGGTGATGCGCATCATTGAGCCGGTCGTGCGCACGCACCCGGAGCTCGCCCACCTCCTGTCGGTGCACCTCGACGACTTCGTGCGCTTCTTGCATACTGGCGACGAGGCCGACGAAGACGACGAGGACGACGACCTGGCGGCGCTGGCCGGAGGCCGGCAGGTGACAATTGAGATCACACCCGAGGAGGACGCGGCCATCTCGCGGCTCATGGAGCTCGGCTTCGACCGCCAGGTCGTCGCCACCGCGTTCATCATCTGCGACAAGGACGAGCAGCTCACGGCGAACTACCTCCTCGAGCACGGCGCCGACGAGTAAATTGAGTACGGACTGTGAGCTGCTGCGGCAGCTGCGCGCAGCGGCGAGAGCGAAATATTTATAGTCTACTTAATCACCGTATTATAAACCTCGGCTAATGACCGCCCTCACAGCGCCGTCCGGTCAACTGCATCAAGTCATGGAGATGCTTCTGGGCATCCTCAAGTTCGTCATCGATATCGCTTCGTAACCTTTCTAGAGCTTCCGCAAGCGGATAGGCCAAACCTAGATCAGTTTCTTTATAGTCCAGTATTGGGTAGCGATCGCGTTCCTCCGTCACACGTGCAAGCAAAGTTCTCAAGTGAACTAATCTCAGTTCGTCTTGATCGAGAACTCCGGGCCAGGCGTCCAGCCATCCAAACAGGTGATGCTCTGCTCCAGACATCGGTGGCGGAAACCATAGCCGCACTTCAAGCAAGTTTAGATGTCGCTGAAACAGTATTGGCTGGCGCTCGGCAACAATGCACTGCTGTTGATGGAGCCATGCAGCTGGCCGCCGGAACACGCGCCGCCAGAACTGTCTCAGCTCTGTTGTGACTCGGATTTGCTTGACTACGAGCTCCCTGTCTTGCATAATGAGCCTGATTTCCTCGCGGAAATATGCCTCCCATGCACCTTTCCAATCATCCTGACGCATCAGCATCTTCGTTGATGAGTCTGGCGTCTCCGCCATGTAACGATAGACAAGTACATTACTGATGCATGTCACGAAAAGGACCGTCCATGGGACGGCCAGGCAGAAGCAGACGGTATTTGAGCCCGCGCAATCCATGTTGGCCCAGAATTTTAGAGATAACCCAAGTAGGGCAGCACTAAACTCTTCGGCTCGGCGCATTACTCTGAAATAGCGCATTTCGATGTCGGTGAGATCGCTCTTCATGGTGTCTCCGTAAAGGTGACTCGCGAGAGCATGGTCAATTCCGACGGTCATTGTTATCCAGAATAACACTGTGATATAGTCACATACTAGATACGCAACGCGTGGATTCTCGCGTAACAAAGCAGTCGCAATTGAGGACAGCATTGTGCGTCTAGTTAACCAAACAGATGGTGAATCAGATTATTATCCGTATCAGCATTACATAAAAAGTGCTGCCACAGTTTACCCTTCTGAGAACATACTGAAATCTTACTGACTCTCACGTGTTTTCATAGCTGCGCTGATTGTATATACATGAATGCGTTCGCTTCTATTTCGGTTTAGATTTCGCATGAATTTTTTTTTTTTTGTATTTCCAGCGAGCTTGAGCAACCAAACATCGGAGCGTGCTTTTTTTCTGCACGTTTATCATGAATTGCATGACAACCCTTATTCACATCAAAAGCATACAAGGATAGGGTTACGGATCGTCGTTTTCGAACCGCCGGTAAGCCCCTGATAAACCGCCGATGAGAAGCACAACTCAGTCACCTTCGCCTACACAAAGTGACACGTTTTTCAAATCGGCGATCCTTCAGTTCATTGAACAGCATATTCGATGCATATTATTAGGTTCATTCACATCCTTATGGGGTTCCTATGCCTTGCAGCCGGATCCTCACCGTCATCCATTTCCGTCGACGACACTTTGGAGCCACGTGAACACAATTTAAATCGTTCCGGCATAGAAACCAGCTCAATCAGTGGTGTATATGCTGCATTGAATCCCGCCGCGCCTCCGATAAACCAGACACTTGACACTCGTGTATTGATACCTCCCATCATCACAGAAACCACTGTATCCATACGGAATCTCGGAGGTGTATTCATGAGACTCACTCTCGTTCCGGCCGCTACTGGCACAATGGCGCTGGTCCACGCTGTTGTTACAGCAGCTCCTATCGTAACTACTGTCGCGACTACAGCTACGCCTTTATCAGTTACTATCGCAACAGTTACGACGACTACTACTGTTACAAAAACGCCCTTTCCAGATACTGTTACACTGGCACCCGTCACGGCTATTACCGCAGTTCCGCCTGTCACGGCTACTGTAACGACTACGGTGCCGCTATACACGCCGTCAGAGAATGCGTGTAATACATCTCAACTTTCTCTGCACTGTTCTTCTAAAGAGAAACGGATTGAACTGACGGCAGAATCTTTTGCTCAAGTTGTTGGTATAGGGTACGTTGCTCTAATGGCTGATCTCAAAATTTTAAGTAACGTTGACAACTTCGATGAGCTTTTCCAACTTGGAAACCGGTTTTTCATGTTTTTTAAGATCTCACACACGTTTGAGCACCTTTTCGCTTTCGCGCTTGGCGCCCATATGGTGCTTTTTCTGGAAGATAGTAGGTTTCGTCGGATTGGATACACCCTTTTCCCTTGGTTGTGTACATTCTTGTTTCACGTCTTGTGTGCATTCTGCCGTGACTCCTGGGAGCTCTACAACTCAGGACGTTCAAAATCAGGTATATGAGGCTGCTCAAAGTCGGACGCCTCAAACGCCCCAAGTCAGGCCATTCAAGCAGTTCAAAAACACCTTGTGCAATCGCCGAAGAATCCGATATGTGCACTGAGTCCATACTTAGTTCTTGTTCGGTCTTAGTAGAAAAAGCGGCTGGTACTTCTTTGCATGCAGAGTGAGACGACGTCAACTGTAGCTCATTTTCAAATTTCACTCAAAGATCAGCAAGACTAACTATATGAAGAACGTAGAGACTATAGAGTTTAAAGGCATGGAATCCTCAAATGAGAGCTCTTTCAAGACGCGTCGTTGACGGGGACTACACCCACCACGGAGATGACCTTGAATCGGTTGAAAACTTAGAGCAGTCAAGGTCAGCAATGCAGCAGTTAAACCCCACACCTGAGCACATTCTAGAAACTTTAAAATAGGTTTTCTCCTGGCCGCAGTCCACTTGGTAAAAGCGATTGGAAGTGATGGGCTCTACAAATTTGCCTTGCCCTCTCCGAGTCGTCGAACCTTCTTCTGGTAAGCGACGAGCAGTTGCATATTGCTCGCAAGACATTCCTGCTCCGTAGCCAGCCTGAGCCTCATTCTTACAGAAAATGTAGGCATGAGCCTCTCGATATTAACGACTGGCTGGTCCAAGATGCCCAGCTGCGTCAACATTCCTTGATGTCGATTAACGGACCTTCGTCGTAACTCCCAAAACAAATTTTGATGAGCTACAATATTTTGCAAGGTGAAGAGCATTCTAGCAATATCTAGCTTGAAGCAACAGCTTGGTAGTGCTGAATCGCCGGCGCGCTTAGCTAGAAGCTCACATCGCTGAGCCAAACAATCTAGTTGTTGAGCAATAAATTTTTGCTGCCGAAGAACAAACACGTACATATCTCGCCACTGAGGAGCTTCTGTTGGTGGCCATTCGCATTCTAGCTGGCGGGCAAGAAGTTCTTGTTGCCGAGCAGCAAGAGCTATTTCTTTGGTTAGATGGTCTTGCCACACGGCTTTTAGTTGAGCCACCGACATTTTCTGCCTACTATTATGCAAGCTCGAAGTGTGGCTGAATAACTGCAATAGATAGGAAAACACATTCAATACAAGTGCACTAGCCCATGATACAAAGATCAGGCGATGTGCGGTAAGCGAACGAATGCGCATACCACTGCGGTATACTTCAATAGCTATGGCGATAGTACAAACTCTTTCCACAGCATGACTTATTTTTAGCCGCATTTGGTACCTTGAGCTGAGCCGCTGGCGTGGCCCTAATTTGTATAAGGCGAACCAAACAAATCCATCCAAAGCGAGCCCAAAAAGCGCTGCACCGAAGTAGCGAACATATACGAGCGCAGTTTGACATTTAAGGCCCCCAAAAAAGCGAGCTTGCATCACACGTGGCAAATCATTGAATCCAGTACTAAGAATGGTACCTGTCTCTGGACTAGATGGAATAGGCGTTACTACAATACTTGCCTTCGGAGTTGACAGAGAAGTTGTTTGCGCAGCCCTTGTTTTTGACAGAGTAGTTGTTTGCACAACCGTTTTTTTGGACAGAATAGTTGTTTGCTCAATCATCACAAACAAAGTCGTAGAAAGCCAAGCCGTAGAAAACGAAGTCGTAGTCGTAGTTGTCGCAGAACCTGAGACCGTATCCTCTACAGGTCCCGTTGCACCAACTAGTGGCATTGTAAAGCGAATATGTAGGTAACTCGCGGTGCTAGTTGCCCCATTGTGACGTGGTTGTGCCGCCGTGGGCCTTGAGGAGCCATCAACAGGGCCAGTAAGTGGTTCCGAGGCCTCAGTAACGTGGTGGAAGCATAAATAAAAACTGAACAGCTTAAGAAGATGCATCGTTATATGTGCTAGTGTAACTAATGTGTTTACTTCTTAAAGGGAATGAGAGTTGCCTGTCTTGGCCCTCGGCTTAACCCTTACCCTTATGTGCATAATAAAGACGACAATTGATCGATATGCACCTACACACACACACGTAAGATTAACTGAGCGAGATAAAATCCAATACAATTCAAAAAGAATATTGGAAAGCTTGTAAATTTCTTGACAGTGACCGCGGCATCAGTCCTTACCGTGAAGGTCTTGTTATCACACCAAACGTGCGGCCATCAGATCATGTTCTTGCTCTGGGCCTGCTGCTGAGTGCCTGTGTGACGCACAGTCATAGGAATGGATAGCAGGCGATGATGCGGCGATGCAGCCAGATCAGCGACCACGCTAGTGGCAAAAGCAGGTATGGCAGTTTTCGGTGAGCCCTAACCGCCGTGTCGACCTGAGGCGTGCAGCCACGAAACGGCTCAAAGTAACTGAGTACTGCCTTGTAAGATCGCGATATAGAATGCAGGAAAAATCACTCATTCTGGGCTCTGAGCTGTGTGGGTATGTGCTTGGAGTCTGTGACGCGGTACAACTCATTGTCTAACTTGATGCGTAACTCGATCACGTATCGCACAACATTGAAAGCTCCAGCATGCCGACAGGCAGACTCTTTGGCAGCTTTCGAGATCTCCGAGTTGTCTTAGAACATTCAGGTGATCCTTATCTAGCCGCTGGGCCAAAGTTTAATGGGTTCGGCCTCCATGGATCTTGGCGTGTCGACGTTACAAATTGCTTTGTTTTGTTCGTCAATCTTGCAAATGCAGTGATCACTTTGCCTTTCCTTTTCCGAGAGGGACTCTGGGGCTGTCACCTGTTTATCGTTTTCGGCTTTATTTTCAGCAGCAGGCATATGTGGCTCAGCATTTGTGGGGATGGAGTCGTCATGCTGGTCATTGTCTTGGTGGCACGGTCTAGCGGCGTTGATGGAGTAATCAATTGATTCGTCACTGGAACCATCATTTTCTTTTTCTTTACCGGAGAGCTCACCGATGCTATCATCAGGACCGTGGCACTTTGGTTTTTTTGGACTCAAATTAGACTTATCATCCGACTCCATTTTAGACACAGCTCTCCGCTTGATTCTCTGGCAATTTCCAGTCATGTAGATAGCTTGAGCACAGTGAATAATGATTATTGCAGTGAAGGACCAGAAAAAATGAGCAAGCCAGTCCATGTCCTCTTCAACAAGGAATTGGAATACTTTGAAAACAAGCAAAAGGAGCGATGCTTCCTCCATATAGCGAAGATATTTCTCCACTTTTTGAGCGTAACTGCTACAACAATGCAGACTAAACTCTGTGAACAAGAATATCCAAACTTTTTCATGGCCCCAGCGGAGGAAACACACCACAGCAGCAAGTAAAGAGTAATCAATTGACCCGAGGCTTTTCTGGGTTCTGTTCGTCATTGCGTCTGTGAAAATAGATTTTGAATCATTGACATCAGCGTGAGAACTAGAGTCGGTATCCGCATTCGCATTTGGCCGTTTATATGGGCCATGTGGATTGTTCGGCTGACTGGTAGGTGAATCTTTCGCTGATATACCGGAAAGCGGTACCGCGGATGAAACCTCCATTTTGGGCATTGAAACAAACAGCGTTGGATTACCATACTTGACGCTTGAGTCTTTGGATAACTCTGCATCCATAGTGTGCGAGGACTCTGCTACTAGGTGCACGGGAACTGAGAAGCGATTTTGGGACTCACTGCCCGAGTGCCTCGAATCAAGCTCAATCACTGGGCGCTCCGCTACATGCGGAGTACCAGCCGAGAGCGTGCCGTTGCTTATATCACCTTCAATTTCTGCCGACTTAAGTTTCGTGAAGGAATCTGTAGCAGTGTGGTTCGCGGACTTCGAATCATCGTTGACTGCGATCGAGCCAGAGCAGCCCACCACATGATGGACCAACCAGAGTACTTGGATAGCATTAATGACGAGCATTGCGTTCTTCTTTCTGTGAGGTTGGCGGGTTCAGTTCTTATAATATGGGGGTGTATGTGTTTAAGTTGAGCGGTTCGCTTTTGGTAGATCCCCTACCCTGCGGTTCGACTGAGCGATTAAACATTCTTATGCCGAAAGGGGAAGGTAACGTGACCGCGTACTTAGGGTACAGGACCAGCTTTCAGAGGTCTAGGCGGAGGCTACGCGAAACTAGCATCAGCTCCGCGGTATCAAGAAGCCTCAGGGGAGGACTCCCCATCATGTCATACGATTGAAGCATATATATATCTTCAGGTCAAGCCTATATAGCTGAGAGTGGCGCTTAGGATGGAACCATCATGTGAGGGACGATTAGTCAATACGGCGTCCAGTGCGTTCATGGTGAGATGACGTCTCATTAAGTGAGATCGCAAATATATCGGCCTCCGTATCTGGTGGCATTCACAGAGTGAACCTAGGGTGTTTTATCAACTTTCTCTGTAAAACAGTGTGATTGTAATTTAGATTATACATCTGATTGAGTGGAGCCGTTCAAGGTATGAGAAGCCCTATCCGTAGAGTTCACAGATAAAGACTCTGCCGTACCGGATCATACCTGAGCATCGGCTTACGGGAGAGAAGTGCTCTTTTCTGCCCGGGAGTGAAAAAAAAAGAGCTTACCTTGACAGCATACAAGGTAAGCATTCTGTATACGAAAACCGCTTTAAATATCCGCAAAGCTGGTGGCCGTGGCGCCCGGCGGCGTGTACTCGGGGAACGCGGGGTTGCCCGGGCGGATCACAAACACGGTGTCCCAGCCCGCGGCGTGGGCCGCGTCAATCTCCTTCGGGTTGTCGCTGAAGAACCGCAGGCGCGGCTCGCCGGTCGCCGCGGCGATCTTGGCGTAGCTAGCCGGCTCGAGCTTCGGCCCGGCGTTGACGGTGTCGAAGTAGCCGTGCAGGTACGACCGCAGATCGCCCGAGCTCGTGTGCTGGAACAGAAGCTTCTGCGCCGGCACGCTGCCGGACGAGTATATGTACACTTTCGAGGCCTGCGCCCAGCGCTTTATGGCGGCGACGGCGTCGGCATAGACGGGGGCCGAGATCTCGCCGGACTCGTAGCCGGACGTCCACAAATAGCCCTGCAAGGCCTTGAGGTACGGCGCCTTCACGTCGTTCTTCACGAGCTCCTCAATGTGGGCGACCGCGGCCGCGGCGGAGCCCGTGTGCTGCGGGGGAAACTGCGCGAGGTAGCGCTCGAGCTCGGACCGGGCTGGGTCGAGCGGGAACGCGATTTGCGGGATCTCCGCGCGGGCGCGCTGCAGCGCGTAGGGAAACAGCACGTCGTGCACAAAGCTGATGGGACACACGGTGCCCTCGATATCGAGGACAGCCGGCGGCTGCGCGGTGCTCGGCGGCTGCGCGGGGCTCATCGACAGGCAGGCAAGCGGCGGTTAAAGGAACGGATTAAAACATACACACCAGATCGTCCCGCCGCGGTGGGTGACACCTGTAGTCGCACTGCACTGCAGCGATAACGTGCGGCTTATGGCGTCGGGGAACCGCCCGGCGTTGGGTCAACAGCGGTCCCAAACCCAAGGTGACCGTTGGCGGCACGTCCCACAACCGCTGCCGAGCCGGCCGGCGCACGGGCCGCGAGGGCCCGGGGTTATGCGGCCAAGTAGCGATGTGCTCACACTAAAGCGATCTTCTACGTGAATAACGAAATTATGGAGGCTTGCTCACGGGGCGATACGCCCCGAGGCGACGCGGAATAGCGCGCCGGTCCGGCGGCTAAGGCCCCGACGCATGTGTCAAACCCCCAGAGCTTGCTCCGGAAAATACCGTTAGGTCAGCTGATCACACGTGCCGGGTGACGTCACGAACCGCCTAGCGCGCAATTGCGGCTGGCTACGTCACCGTCGGGGCTAATCTTGCATTTGCCACACAGGCGACCGTGCAGAGCACCTGCGCAGAATGACGTTGATGCCCAGACCAAAGGCGTTCTGCGCGTGCAGCGCGTCGACATTGGCGGACGCGGGGCAACCGCGCGGTTCCGCGCGGGGCACAAACGATTCAAAAAAAAATGTTACGGGACCGAGAATTGTCTCGAGGAAAGTGGCTCGGCGGCCGCACAGCGCACCCCCGTGTCGCATCAGGCTATCAGGACTCGGTGATCCGCGGTCGATCGCGGTAACATGTGCCAAGCCGCAGCAAGCCCCGTTACGCCATACCCCTTAGAACCGTGTAGAATTGTGACGTTTAGTGGCTTTTTTTCTTTGCCATGTGTCGTTTAGTCGCCAGGCCTGCAGGGTAAGGCGCGTCACGGGAGCGATGGGTCAGCGCTTGCGTAAAGAGGAGGAGCCAGCTAGCAAGCGAAGTGGTGGCCGCCTGGCGCGCGCAAATGCGGCCCAGACTAGCGCGCACGCACGCGAGCAACAGCGCGAGGGCCGCCAATGGCTCCGCGCACCCCGCAGTCGTGTTTAATCCCGCAGCCGGGGCGCACGGTCGGCGCGCGAGCGACGTCATTTCCTGATCAGATGCGCGTCACGTGCGCACATGCAAAGCGCAGGCAAAAAAAAACCTTCAACGGCGCCGGTGTACACTCCTGCTCCGCATGTTGGGGCTAGGGTCGAAGTCGCACCGGTGGGTAGCAGGGTGCCGCAGTTCAAAAACGCTCATTTATCAGGGCCCGCTGGACGTGCCGACCAACCCTCCGTTAGCTTGTTGGTTTTTGTGGCCGCGGAGCACAACCCCCCGTGTCACGTTCAATTTGCCGGGCGTCCGCACCAGTGCCGAAGCCAAAGGCAGTGTCCCCTCTCCGGCGCCGCCACAAGTTTACCCCACACACTTGCGCACCGGCCCCATCCACCCCCAACCTACCGCTGAACCCGCGCATCCAATGACCATGACGACCGCGCCCAACGTGAACGCTATGGGCTCGGTCTCGCCCGGCTCCAGCGCGCGCCTCCAGATCCCCGTCATGTCCGGCTCGCTCCAGATACGAGCCCCGGCCGCCGGCGCGGGCCTCGACGAGCCGCGCTCGCCGCGCTCGCCCCACGACGTCGGCCATTCCGACCGCAGCGAGGACGACGACACAGAGCTCTCGCCGCAGAGCGGGCCCGGCCGCGATCCGCGCGACGCGCCAAGCTCCGACGCAGACCTGCCCGACGGCCTGCCCGCCACGTCGCCCACGCCGGACGCCGCCGTCAAGCGCGGCGCCTGGTCGCCGCAGGAGGACGAGCAGCTTGTGCACCTGGTCGAGACGATGCGCCCGCTCAAGTGGGTCCACGTCTCGGCGTACATGAAGACGCGCACGTCGAAGCAGTGCCGCGAGCGCTACCACAACTACCTGAAGCCTACGCTGAACCGCGCGCCCATCTCGAAGGAGGAGGGCCGCAAGATCGAGGAGCTTGTTGCCATCCACGGCAAGCGCTGGGCCGAGATCTCGCGCCAGCTTCCGGGCCGCTCGGACAACGCGATCAAGAACTGGTGGAACGCGAGCGTGACGCGCCGGCGTGCGTCGCAGGACACGTCGACCTTGCTTCTGCAGCCCCAGCACCAGCCGGCCCAGCAGCAGCCGCAGCAGCCGCAGCAACCGCAGCTCGCGCTACAGCAGCACGCGCAGTCACAGCAGCAGCCTCAACCACAGCCGCAGCAGCAGCACCAACAACCGCAGCAGGCGCAGCAACCGCCGCAGCCAGTGCCGCCGGCACAGCAGCAGCACCTCGCGGTTCCGCCGCAGCAGGCGCAGCAGCTGTCCGACGACTCGGACGTCTCGCCGCGCGCGTCGGCGTCGCCGCCGGCACCGCCGCCCGTCTCCATCATCTTCAACCAGCGGTACATGGACCCGGCAAGCCGCAGCCCCGTCACGGCAACCAGCGCAGGCAGCCAGTCGCGCGGCGGGCCGCAGCGCACGCGCTCGGTCACGTACGCGCCGGCGCTGCCGTACCCACCGACGACGCCGCGGTGGGCAGACTCGCGCTCGCGGCTGTCCGTGGGCTCGATCACGTCGCTCGGGTCGCGCTCGAACTCGGTCGTCGACGACAACGGTCGCTCGGTGAGCCCGAGCGCGTCGCCGCCGGGCATGCCGCTTGGCGCGCGCGCAGGCATGCCGGACGACCCGCAGTTTGCAGGCTTTTGGAACCGCAGAGTGCCGGACTATAGACGGCCGTCCGACGCGCTGCGCGGCGACGTGACGTCGCTCTCGCAGTACTCGCTGAGCACGAGCTCGAACCCGAACTCGCGGCGCAGCAGTCTGAACCCAGTGGTCCCGGCAGAGCTGGCGCGGCCGCACGGCCAGCCCGCGTTCGAGCAGCCGCCCCAGCACGTACAACAGCCCCCGCTGCAGCAGGTTCTGCAGGCGCCGCTAGTGCAGCTGCAGCCCGCGTCGAACGCGATCCAGGTCCAGAACGCCTTTGCCGGCAGCTCGCCGCCGCCAACGCCAGCCGGCCAGGCTCCGGCTGGCCAGCCGCCGGGTGGCCCCGACGCGCCGCGCGACGACAAGGACACGGAGCAAAGCGACCGGTCGCAGCAGCCCCAAAATAATCGCTCGTCGCTGGCGCGGCTGTCGATTGCAAACCTCACGAATCCGAAGCCGGAATAATAGTTGGAAAAGCCCGTCGGCGTCGCGCTACGCCGTCATTCTCCGAGGCTTGCAGCTCTGCTAACCTCCAGAAAAAAATCTCGATATCCCATCTTTTCTATTGGCACCCTGGTGCGTCTTTCGCATTTGACTGTATTGTTGAACATTGCAACACTTAATTATTCTTTTTACGTATATAGCACAATACACCCCCAACCAAATCGACAATTCTATTTATTATCACAATCGAGTAACGCGACGCTAGTGAAAGGCTGGCCCGTAAACGGCTGGCCCAAAACCGACTGCCAAGTAAGTAGTGCTGGCCAATTGAAGAATCTATCATCGCCGCCTCATTGGCAGCCCTTTGTCTCTTTTCCTCGTCAGACCCTCGTAATGCCAATTCATCACCAGCTCCATAACAATCTACCCCAACGAGTCCAGTACGAGTTCCACCATTACGGGTTCCAACACATCCCCCCACTATAGGCTCGCGATCCCCGTTCCTAGCTTTTTGCAAATCCAAGCGCCAAACTCACTAAAGGGCAAGCAGGGCAAAACTGGCGGGCGTCACGCTGCACGAGCCGCACGCACTCGCGGGCTGACTCCACAAACGCACCGTTTATCGTCCGTCCATTAAGGGTAGGGCGAGTTCCAGGGCACGGGGTCGCCAGACCAATTTCCACTGCAACTGCTGCCTCGTCAGGTTTTTCGGTGGCAACAATGGCCAACGTGCGCGGACCCAGCTCGGCGCTGACGGAGTTCCTGCGCTCGCAGGGCATCAATGCCAACGAGATCCGCCGCAGGCACGAGCGCCGCCTCCAGAACGCCGAGCTGCAGGAGGAGGAAGAGGCCGAGGAGGCCGAGGCCCAGGCCGGCATGGCCGACGCCGCGGCCGCGCAGGCCGACGAGGCGCACGACCCCGAAGTGGCGCGCATTGCGCAGGCCGCCGCGCGCAAGCGACGCGGGCACTTTGATGACCTCGACGACTCCGCCGCGGCGAACGAGGGCACCGCCATCTGCGCCGCCTGTAACTCGCGGTTCACGCTGACGGTGTACTCGAAGCAGGCGCCCGGCCGCGAGGACGCGTACCTGTGCCGCAATTGCAGCGCGGCGACGCGGCAGAAGAGCGAGAAGCGCGGCGCAAACAAGGGCGCTGCGAACAAGAAGCGCAAGAAGCTGGCGGCCGAGCTGCTGAACCTGCGGTTTCTGGTGCCGCCGACGCTGCAGGAGCTGTGCATTGCGCGCGTCGCCGAGTACATAGACTCTGTCGACGAGCTGGGCGCGCTGACGGTGTCGAGCTTCAACAAGATCAGCCGCATTCTCGCCAAGAACCGCCGGCTGTCGCCGCGCACGATGCAGCTGTTTCTGCGCCCGGACGTCACGACGCTCGAGTTCTGGGACTGTTCGGATCTGACGCCGGAGTCGCTGAACCTGATTCCGGCGCTGTGCCCGAACCTCGAGCGGCTCGTGCTCGGCATGTGCGGCCAGCTCGACAACGAGAACCTGCTGCGGCTCGCGCAGCTGCCGCGGCTCGCTGAGATCGAGCTCGACGGCGCGTTCATGGTTCGCAAGGACGCGTGGATGGACTTTTTGGACATGAAGGGCCCCGCGCTGCGCAAGTTCGGCATCGCGTCCGTCTACCGCGTCGACGCCGAGGTGCTGGCCCTGCTTGCCGAGACGTGCACGAGCCTCGAGCAGCTCTCGCTGAAGCGCCTCACGCAGCTGCGTGACCCGACACCGCTGTACCTGCTGAGCGGGCTGGCGAACCTGCGGCACCTCGAGCTCAGCGACCTCGAGCCCGAGGTGTGGTCCGACGACGCGCTGGTGCAGATTCTGAACATGATCGGCTCGCAGCTCGAGACGCTTGTGATCCGCGGCGACGAGAGCGGGCTGTCGGACCGCGTCGTGGAGGCGATCGCCGCGAGCTGCGGCAACCTGCAGTGCCTCGAGCTTGTGAGCCTGATGGACATCACCGACGACGCCGTGACGGGCATGTTCGCGCACTGGACCGAGGCGAACAGCAACACGGGCCTGCAGAAGCTGAACCTCGAGCGGTGCGTGCAGGTCGGCGACCGCGCCGTGAAGGCGGCGCTCGCGCACTCGCGCGCGACGCTCGTTGAGCTGAACATCAACTCGCTGAAGCGCGTGTCGGCAGCCACGCTCGAGTCGCTCGTGCAGCTGCCGAATCTGACGAAGCTGGACATCGGGTTCGCGGGGCGCATCGAGCCGAAAAATATTTATAAGTTGTCGACGTCGAAGACGCTGAAGCATGTTCTCGCGTTCGGGAACATTGGGCTCAGCGGCATGCCGCTTCCGACGGGCATGACCGTGGTCGGCACCATGTAGCATACCCATTGACCATTATTTATCTACTAGTAGAACAGTGACGAAACTCCCCAAGTGTTGACAATTGCCCCAGTGTTGACAATTGCGTAGTGTGATTACCAGATATGAACAATCATGCGCAGCGTGAATACCGAGCATAACAGAGCTCTACATTGTTATGCACCATGATTGCCCATCATAATCGCAAATCATAAACGCATGGCACAACGTGCTGCCCATTCATTATATCTATATATTATATCCATACAGCATTCACCATTACACTCATGATGTTTATATATGTACATCCAATTTTGATTGGGGCTTTAGGACGCGGCTTGAAAGAGTTACCCAAAGTCGCCAAGTAGAGGTGAACCAAATTAGAGAATGGCTACGCTCCGTAGCCGAACGTTGTGTCGACCTCAAAAAACTCCGCCAGCGCGCCTTCCGCCTTCAGCCGCTGTGCATACGCGCGCGCGTCCGGACACCGCCCCTGCTTCCAGAGCGGGAACAGCGTGCGCGCGGTGACGCCCGGGATCTCGAACATCGCGCTGCTGGCCTTTGTGTCCTCAGAAAGATGGCTGAGGTCCCCCGTCTTTTTCGCGAGCTCGATAGCGTACGCCTGCGACGTGCAGTCGACCTGGTTGTGCCGGAGGTCGAACGCGACGAGCTCTGCAACATCGTCGCGCTCGGCAATCTTAGCGCGGCACGCCGTCAGGTCCCCGCGCGCCTCAAGCGTGCGAATGTACAGCAGCGCAAGCTCGGCGTGGTGCGGATGGTAGTGGAAAGCGTGCTGGAACGCGTCGTCCACGGCGGCGGCGTTGTCCTCGAGCCCGAGCCAGCGGATCCAGCGCAGCCAGAACCCGGCATAGAGCGCCGTGACGGTGAGACAGCGCGCGTAGAGCGTGTGGATGCGCGCGGCGTCGCCCTCGCTCTCCTCGAAGTCGAGGTACGCGTCCCACGCCTCGAGCTCGGCGCGCGCAAGCGGTACGGTGTGGAAGTAGAAGCGCGAGAGCCGTGACTCGAACTCCCACCGCGCCGTCACGCCGGCCGCCGTCTCCTCGGACAGCTTGGCCAGCTCGTCGGCCGACTCGAGCTGCCGCTCGTACACGAGCTGGAAGTACTTCGAGTACGCGTACAGTGGGATGCGCAGCAGCTCGCGGAGCCGCCCGTCGAGGCGCTCGCGGAGCCGCGCGTCGCCGCCGCTGCTGCGCGCAATGTACGCGTCCCACAGCGGCTCGGCCTGGAAGTGCTGCCCCAGCGCGTCGACGGTGCGGGCGGCGGCGTCGGCGCCGGCTCCTTCGGGGCTCTGCAGGTACGCCGTCCACAGCTCGAGCGTCGGGCACGCGCGCAGCGCGCGCTGCCACGCCGCGGCGCGGTCGGCGTCGGCCTCGGCCACGAGCTTGATCCAGTACCCGTAGAGCAGCGGGAACGCGGCGACGAGGTCGTTGAGGGCTTTCGCGCGCGCGTCCGGCGCCTGCGCGCGCGCCAGCGCCTGCTCGAGCGCAGCGAGGCGGCCGGCCGCGGCGGCCAAAGTGTCGGCCTCCATGCGCACCTCTTAATCGCGGCGCGCCCGAACACGAACCGCCCGAAGTCGAACCGACCGAAGTCGAACCGACCGAAGTCGAACCGCCCGGAATCGGACCGCGCCCGGAATCGAGGCAGTGCGGCGTTGAATTTGGGAATCGAGCAGGCGCATTGAGAGGAAAGTTTTCATGACTGGCAACCAGCGCACGACTAAGGCGGCTGCCTCTAGTTTATGCCGTCCTTCCTGCCCGATGGCCTCGGGTGTTTGGCTTCTATTTAGCGTTTCGTAACCACTGCAGTACACGAGGCTGTAGCCTGTTTACCTGTCTTTACGTTTCTTATTCTATATGGAGCTACCAGTGTATAACGTTAGCATGTGATGCGCAACTGTGTAGTCTCCGCGGTGTAGTCGCAGCTGTGTAGTCTCAGCTGTGCGTCCTAGCTCAGTTGTGTGTTAGCACTCAGCTCGTACAGCCGTGCTCAGCGCTGCGTTCACTCTAGGTTAATAGTATACATTACGCGGGCTGAGGAAGGCTTTACGTACTTAGCACGTTACGTACTTAGCACACTCGTTTCTAGGATTAGGATTCGCTTTTCAGCCGGGCGCATCCCGGCGCGCGCCGGGACGTCGTGTTTGTTTCGTGCGGCGCTCCGCGGCCGTCGCGGGTGCCGCGGTGATGCGTGTTCGCAGCGTGTCGGAAGCTTCGCAGCTTGGCAGGCAGCTTGGCAAGCAGCTTGTTCAGTTACAGCTTGTTCAGGCATCCGGCTGCTCGTTCAGTCGACAGCTTGGTCAGTCGACAGCTTGGTCAGTCGCCTAGCAGTTCAGTCGCCTGACAGTTCAGTCGTCGTCCTTGAGCAGCTCAAGCGCCCGCTTGGCCAATGCAGGCACCGCAACCTGCGATGTGTACGAGCGGTCGTCCGTCTCGTTGAGGGAGAAGTCTGTGTCGGCAAGCGCCTGGATGCTCGCCGTCGTCGCCGGCGACTTGTGGAACAGGTCCACGAGCCGCTGGTCCTCGGACTCAAGCAGCTGCACAATCGTCCACACGGCAATGTGCTCGAACGTCGGTTCCTTCGATTGCAAGAACGACTGCAGAAAGCCCTCCATGCCGCCGTCGGGCTCGGTCCAGCTGTCGACAAACGGCGTGTAGTCCGATACCTTCGAGCTGAGGTTGCCCAGCGCCGCGGCCGAGTTGCCCTGCACCTCGAAGTTGTCGACGCGCGTCAGGGGAATAAGCACGCGGATGATGCCCATCTCGAGCAGCGTCGACTTGAGCTCGTCGCCGAGCGCCAGCACGGCAATGCACGCCGTGATCTCGGACTCGACCGACGCGGGCACGCGCTTCAGCAGCTCGAAGAACCGCTCGACGGCGCCGGTCTCCACAATGTTCAGCTTTGTGCTCTCGCTGCTCGCGGCGAGGTTGCGCAGCGACGACACGGCGTGGCACAGAATCTCCTCGTTGTCGGTCTTGCCGAGCAGATCAACCAGCGGCTGCAAGAATCCAGCATCCACAATAGGGCCCTCGTTTGCGGCGTGGATCGACACGTTGCGGATGCACGCGACGGCGGCCAGCACGAGCGACGTGTGCGCGGACTGCAGCAGCTTGAGCAGCAGCGGCAGGCCATTCGCGCGCACGATTTCGATCTGGTAGTTCACGTCGCTGGCCAAATTGCGCAGCGCGAGCGCAGCCTGGCACTGGATGCGCGGCGCGTTCGAGCCCATGAGATGCACGAGGTGGTGCACGAGGTGGGGCTCGGTCTGGGCGAGGCGCACGCGGTTCTCGGGCTCGACGGCGATGTTCGACAGGGCGGTCGTGCAGTAGTACTGCACGTCCGGGTCGGAGCTCGAGAGCAGCGACACGAGCACGGGAATGGCGTCGGCGTGCACGAGCTCGCGGCGGTTCTCGTCGCTGTGCGTCATGTTCAGCAGCGCGCCCGTGGCGTTGCGCTGGACACGCATGTCGCGGGACTTGGCGAGCTTTGTGAGCGGGAGCAGGGCGCCGCTGCGGGCAATCTTCGTCTTGTTGTCCTCGCAGGTCGCGAGGTTCGTCATGCAGCCGACGGCGTTGCACTGGACCTCGACGTTCGGCGACATCATCTGCTTCATGAGCGGGCCAAGGCCGCCCATCTCGACAATGAGGCGCTTGTTCTCGTTGTTGACGGCAAGGTTGCCGAGGGCGGCGCCGGCGGCGCGCTGGACCTCGACGTCGTGCGACTGCAGCAGCACGAGAATTGGCTCAAGCACCTTGCCGTCGACGCTCGCGATGTACTTCTCGGTGATCTCCGCGAACGCGAGCGCGGCGCTGCGCTGCAGCTCGAGGTTGTCGCTCTGCACGAGCGTCACGAGCGCGTCGAGCGAGTGCTCGCTGAACAGGTCGTTGTCGTCGCGGTTGTCGAGGTACTGCAGCAGCGTCTCGACGGCGACGCGCTCCTCTTCGGCCAGCAGCGGGCCCTGCGCGTCTGCATCCGCGCTGTGGCGCCAATTGTAGCAGCAGGAACAGTACGCGCCCATGGCAGCCAAGGGTGGAGTGACGGCCGTTTGCACAAGATCGTGGTTATGTAACCCTACGGCCCTGCCTCACCGGGAGCGGTGCGCCGCTGCGCGGCGGCGCGCGGCGGCGGGCTGCCCGAGCGGCTTTTTTTAATTTTTAATTTTCAATTTTAACCATTCTAAGCGCGACCGTTCCTGATCGGCGCGACGTTTCCCGTGCGCTGCGCCGCCCGCGCGCTCGCGTCCGTTACGCGATAAGCACCACAGTCATCCGGCGAGCGGTCGCGGCGAGCCTTATCAGGGCGGAGGCGGCACGCAAGGACGCAAACGCGGCACGCGCTCGTTCGCGCGCAAATATACGTAGTTAAGTAGGCTTTTGAGCAGGCTTTTACGCAGGCTATTTGAATCGCTATTTACGCCACTCGGTGCAGTGGATATGCAGCGGCCGCCAAGGCTCGTGCGGTCTGTGCGTAAGCGCCAAATCGGATGCACCAAATCGGGTGCCTAAAATAGGAAGCACAAACGCGCCACAGACCAAACAGGCAACGACAGCCCAAATACGAAATAGATAGTCAAATAGCACGGAGCACGTAAACAAGCGGTGCAGTGAGTAACCGAAAAGCAGGAAACTGCATGAAACTATGCAGCAGTGGACACAAACGCGACAGTATGGTCACTGCAGGCAGCGGAATACACCAGAGTGGAGCGCAGTAGCGAAGCAGCGCAGTAGTATTATAACATATTTAAAGCGGTCCCAGAGTGCATATTTAAGAAGTCTACCAACAGTACTGTGTGATACACCGGCCCAGAATACATCACGTACGAGGCAGGTACACTGATAGGAAGCGCGCCGCGGGTGTAACAGCGGTAAACCAGCCATAATACAGTTGAGAAATCAGGGCACCGAACTCAGCGGCACTGAAGACGACTTGTAGCACCACCATGCGCTCGTATGCGCGCTCGTATGCGCGCTCGTACGCGCCCTCGTATGCGCGCCCGTATGCGCCCTCATTCATTTTTTGCGCGCATACGCTATCATTACAGCCCGCGGGCGTTACTCCACGGCAATGTACAGCCGGTTCCCGAAGTTGATGTAGAGCGATGCCAGGCTCAGCTTCTGCAGGACCTGGGCAGGCACGCCGAGATCCACGACGAACTGCGGGCATGCCGGCGCGGGCTCGGCCAGCGGCCAGCCGCAGCTCACGAGCGCGGTCGCGGCGAGCGCGAGGTCGCCGTGCGCGCTCGCGCGCTCGACGGC
>JAKUBX010000077.1:0-27025 GCA_030566975.1 Entelexis potacharoeniae
ACACTCTTTCCCTACACGCGCGGCGCCGGCCACGCAGCTGAACCGCACGCCGGCCAATGCGGCGCCCGGCAAACCGCCCGCGCAGCGGTGACGCACCCCACGGGCCCGCGGCAAGGGTACGCACCTCAGGCAGCACACCGCAGGTAGCCAACCTTCCGAACCGCTCCCAAACGTTCCCGGTCCCTGCCCTAGCCCCGCCGGAGAGTCACCCTACCTAGCCTGCCCTCTGCATCAGCCATTTATTTATTCCTCGTTTGTACCTCCAATTACCGACGCCGCATATCAAGCTGGACGGTACCCGCCCTGCATGGATCGCGCCATCGAGTGGCTCAGGCTCGTCTTCGACGCACGCCTCACCCTCTCCCTCAAAATGTCCACGCTGCTGCTGCTGCTCGTCGTGGCCGCCGCCGCCGTCTCCATTGCCGTGCGCAACCGCGTCAGCACAAAGTACTCGCGCCTCCCGCGCGAGCTCGACTCCTCCGAGGACGACGACCACAAGATCGCCGAGATGCTCAAGGAGATCGACGCCGACGACGACGGCCCGGCCCAGGACAAGCCGGCAACCTCCCACTTCGACGAGTTTCTCAAGGCAATTAAGGTGTTCGGCTTCCTTGAGCCGGACGTCTTCAACGAGCTCACCAAGAGCATGCAGACGCTGCGCATCCACCAGGGCGAGTCCGTGCGCCTCGCCGACCTCGGCGGCTTCGCCGTCGTCATCACCGGCGCCATGAAGGTCTACTGCCAGAGCGAGCACGACGACGCCGACGAGTACGACCTGCTCAACGAGGTCACTGCCTCCGCGCCCATCTCGTCCCTCAGCTCAATTCTGTCGCTGTTCACCGAGGACGTCCAGGCCGAGTCCGAGCGCGTCGCGCTCACCGCCTTCGACAAGGTCAACGCCACGGTGTTCGCCGTCGCCAGCGAGCCCTCGACGATCGTCGTCATCCCGGCCCACGCCTTCCGCCACCTCACGCGCCGCTTCCCCATGGCCACGGCAAACATTGTGCAGGTCATTCTCTTCCGCTGGTCGCAGGTCACGTTCCGAACCTGCCAGCGCTATCTGAACCTCACGCAGCAGTTCTACGGCACCGAGAAGCTGCTCAACAAGATGAACAAGGCCAAGAGCACGCTGCCCCACTGGCTCGTCGACGACGCCGTCTCCCGCATGAAGGCCCGCGCAAACCACCAGCGCAGCGAGTCCGTCGTGCAGCTGCCGCCCCTCGGGCCGCACTCGCGCCCGCGCGGCGGCAGCGTCGATATCCGCGCGCCCTCGTCGCCCGTGTCCCCGACCACGTCCCTCGAGAAGCCGCTCGCGTTCAAGTCGCTACCCAAGGGCGGCGAGCCCAGCTCCGACGACGTGTCCAGCTTCACGGGCGACTTCGTGTCCCGCGCCCCGGTCCTGCACCACCAGGTCCCCGGCGGCTCCCTCAGCTCCAGCTTCACGGACCTCTCCGACCTGCAAAGCAAGCGCCGGCCGTCCTCGACCGACACAGCCGACTACGCCGTCAGACACGCCATTGTCGAGTCCATGTTCGCCATCATCGGCTTCGACTCCCAGGTTAGCAAGCACAACGGAGACGACAGCGACGACGAGGATACCGCGCCCAGGGCCACGGGCCTCGAGGTCCACCCTGCCGGCTCATTCGGCCTCCCTGTAGACGAAGATATCGACCGCGCGTCGCCGGCCATGTCGGATACGACCGCATCAGACACGGCGGACTCGCCGCAGCCGCAGCCCCACACGTACTCCGAGATCCTGAACGCCGCCAGCGACTTCGTCGAGCTCATCTGGTACCGCAAGGGCGAGCAGATCAGCCGCTACGGCGAGCGCTGCCGCGGCCTCGTGTACATTCTGGACGGCACGCTGGAAGTGGGCCACCACCCGCCAGCCGCACAGGACAGCTACCGGCGGCTCTACGACGTGGAGGCCGGCAGCGTCACCGGCTTTTTGGAAACCGTCTCGTCATACTCGGCGTTCGTGGACCTCACAGCAAAGACCGATGTGTGTGTAGCCGTGATCACAAAGGCCCAGTTCGAGCAGCTCGCCGACGCATACCCTCTGCTCTACATCACGGCAGCAAAGACTCTCACTACTAGCTTGACGCGGCCCATTGTGCAGCTCGACTTTGCGCTGGAGTGGATCACAATCAAGAGCGGTGGTAGATTGCTCACAGAGGGAACAAACGCCACGGCCATCTACTTCGTGCTGAACGGGCGCATGCGGGCTTATCACGGTCGTAAGCTCGTCAGCGACTTCGGACACGGCTCTACCATCGGCGAGCTCGAAACGATGACCGGCGAGAAATACGCCGCCACGCTCGTGGCCGTGCGTGACACAGAGCTGTCGAGGTTCCCGCGCACGCTTGTCGAGTGCTTGGCTCGCCAGTACCCATCGATCACGTTCGAGATGTCGAAAATGGTCGTGCAGGCCATGCGCGCGCGCCACGCGGCTGGCGAAGAGAACAACTTCACTGACTTTAAGACGCTGGCCGTCCTTCCGTCAGCCTCTGACCTGCCAGTAGAGGAGTTCGCCGTCAAGCTCAGCTCGGCGTTCGAGGCCCTCGGCCGCGACGTGAAGGTCCTCACTAACTCAGTCATCTTGAGATACCTCGGAAAGCGGGCTTTCCAGCGCATGGGCGTTCTCAAGCTGAAGGCCTACCTCACAGACTTGGAAGACCAGTTTAGCATCGTGTTGTACGTCGCGGACTCCACAAGTACCTCCGAGTGGACGCGGACCTGTGTTGACCAGGCCGACTGCGTGCTGCTCCTTGCCGACGCGTCGGCGCCTCCTGTCTATAGTGACGTCGAGCGCATGGTCGTCAAGTCCCGCACGCGGTCGCAAAACCATCTCATTCTCTTACACAACACGCAGCTCGTGCCTCACGGGTCGACGGCCAAGTGGCTCAAAAACAGACCGTGGATCAGCCAGCACCACCACATCCAGATGGAGGTTGTGCACGAAGATTCTCAGGCGCACGGCCACCTACAGAAGAACCGCGTGCAGCGCAAGCTCCACGAAATCAAGAACAGGGTCCAGGACGAGCTGCGCCTGCTCCAGCGGCGCAAGGCCCAGCAGAAGCAGTTCAAGCACACACGAAGCATGCAGTACAAGAACGACTTCAGCAGGCTCGCGCGCGTTCTTGCCGGCGAGGCAGTCGGGCTGGTGCTTGGCGGCGGTGGCGCGCGCGGCATTAGCCATATTGGTGTGCTGCGCGCCCTCGAGGAGGCCGGCGTCCCCATCGACATGGTTGGCGGCACGTCCATCGGCTCGCTGATCGGTGGCCTCTATGCGCGCGAATACGACTTTGTGCCGCTGCTGAGCCGCGCGAAGCAGTTCAGCGTTCGCGTGTCTTCGCTGTGGAGAGTCGTGATGGACGTGACGTACCCGGTCACTGCGTGGACGACGGGTCACGCGTTCAACCGCGCCGTGTGGAAGGCGATTGGTGACTCGCGTATCGAGGACTTCTGGGTCAAGTACTTCACGAACACCACGAACCTCACGATGTCGCGCATGGAGGTCCACGAAAAGGGCTATGCGTGGCGCTACATCCGCGCTTCCATGTCGCTAGCCGGCCTGCTTCCTCCGCTCGAGGACCGCGGCCAAATGCTGCTTGACGGCGGCTACGTCGACAACCTGCCCGTGACGGAGATGAAGCGCATGGGCGCTCGCTACGTGATTGCCGTGGACGTGGGCGCTGTGGACGACACGACGCCAATGAGCTACGGAGACACGCTGAGCGGCATGTGGGCGCTCATCAACCGGTGGAACCCGCTGAGCTCGACGCCGAACGTGCCGAACTTGGCCGAGATCCAGCAGCGGCTCACATACGTCTCGAGCGTGAAAGCGCTCGAGGAGGCGAAGGTGACGCCGAGTGTCATCTATCTGCGGCCGCCCATCGACCACTTTGCAACACTGGAGTTCGGCAAGTTCGACGAGATCGTGGGCGTCGGGTACGAGTACAGCTCGAAGGCCCTTGAGGAAAAGATCAAGAAAGGCGAGCTGCCAACCATGCGCAGCGGACTGCGCGAGGGCGGGTCTGGTCGTCTCACGCCGAAGTTCCGGCGGTATAGCTTCTAAGATTAGTTTTTGTACTGAATAATGGCGCCTTTGCAGCGCGCAGTTTTTGGCTAACCAGGTAAGCAAAGCAAGCAAAGCAAGCGAAGCGAGTGAAGCAGGTGAAGCCAGCAAAGCAAGCAAAGCGAGCAAACCATGAACACAATCTATAAAAACTGATTTGTTAGACGAATGTTTTTGGCTATATATACCGGTGAGCGGAACCGCAAGGTGGCTACCTTTCGGCAAAAAAAATAGAAGGATGCTGGTACCATGGCCGGTATTTAGACGGCGATGCCGTACGTTATGGAAGCCAAACAGCCTTATTTGTGGGATCGACGTTTCGACGTTCTTTACCGCCTTTACCGACCCCGAAGGCTGGAGCGCTGTCTTAATCTCAATAGCTTCTGGCCGAATCGCGCTACTGGCGCCTGACGCTACAACCCATTTTCGGGTCTGAAGATGAGATCGCGGCTGCTGACCCTACCAGCGAAACAAATGTCTTATATAGTTGATCCAATAACTACATCCGGTTAGTACAGGGCTGCGGCGAGCGATGACTGCATAAATTGTAGGACAGAAGGTATTGTGACCGCATACAGATGGAAGTTTACCTAATCTTCTGTCGGAGTATGTTGGAGTATCCGGTAATGTGACGTAGGAATAGGGCAGCTAGTTGACCAGATATCCGGCAACTAGGCACCTGAAGTCGCATAGGAACGTGATTCATAGCATACAGTCTAGAGGACATTCCACCAGAGCCAGTTAGCTAAAATCTGAGGATTCTACAGCAATTTATACTCTCAGTAGGATAATACATGAGATTGCTCTCTCCAACATATGCCGCGTGCTCTTAGTCATAAAGCATTCCCTTCCTGAAGAGGCAATGACCCGTACCCTAGAGACGTGGCGTCAAAGAAACGCACGCCTCGCACCGGAAAACATCTTTTACACACTCACCAAGAAACATGGACGGTATCAAAATGGCATCGTATAGCCCGGAAGCTTATCTGAGGATGCTTGAACTAGCTAAGAGCTGGATCCACCCTACCCAAAAGTACAAAGCTAGACAGAATATGCATCATTTCGCTTTTGGGATTCCGGGTGTTTCTAACTTTATTCCACTCCTAATTATGGAGTGTTAGTGGTTAATCATCCCAGGTGGTATCTCGCTCCTTCGTCTTCTCTTATGCGGGTTGATGCTGGGCTATCATTGGGGAACCATTGAGGAGGGACTCTTCGCAGCTTTTAGATTTGAGACACAGCCGAATTCATATATAACTAACAGAATCATTTTCGGCTAATTTGGGACTTTGTTCAATTGAATAGTAGCTACAAAAGCAGCTACTAGTAAGTATTCAATAGTAAGTTGTAAGAAGTTTAAATCAAATAGTTAGTTGTTATGCTTTGAGTACAACTGGTATCGACGCGTCCAGCTAACTATTCACTGCGAACTTCACATCCTTTCGTAATTGTCAACGAGTTAACGAGCTTCCGGAGAGTTTTTCTATGCGATTCTACTTGCAAACCAGAGCCTAGCTGCGGGACAATCAGCTTCCACCACAAAGATAAGAAAGGCTAACTGTACGTTGAACTCGAAAGAGGATAGTCCAGTAGCTTGGAGAGGACATATGCTGAACTCGTGTTATTTTACCCGATGGAGTAGTATCCGAGTGTATTTTGCGGGAACTTTACTATCAATTGAGCAACTAATTGGAACGAGCCCAACACTGGCCGTGATGAACCCAACTTTCCCGAAAGACGTCGGATTAGCTTAGCTTTACATGGGCGCCCACCACATGAGCACCTAAGCAAGAGAGTCTGAAAAGTGTGACAAGATCTAAAACCACAATGAGTCACTACGCAAGAGGTGGCCAACCGTGTGCTGAACCTTCACATAAAATCGTTGGGGAATAAGAGTCGAATACCTCGAATTAATGTGCCATGAAGTGGAATTTAGAGCTAGAGCTGAAGCTAGTGTTATGGCTACCGTAGGTGCTGGCGCCTCGGGCCCCTCAATCACCCAAGATGTTCAGGTCGAGAGTGATGTTCACTAGTTGTTGTACATGACGTTGGCTTGGCCACAAACACGCGACGGTCATCCAGGCACACATAGAACTCCTTAGATTCAAGCCGTTTGTGGCTGACGAAGACGCTCGCATACGATTCCTTGTGTTCGAAGCCTGCTCTGCCACTTGCGAGACTGATCTTGGAGGTAGACACCCAGGTACTGCGTTGTACGCTCTTGAAACTGATTGATGGGTCCGGGCCCCAATGATCCAATTTGCAAAATTGTCCTCTGCGCACACTCCAACAGACCCGCTAGCGTTGCTATTAATAAACCGATTGGCGATGCTAGGCTCACTAGACCTTAAAGCACCCAGTTTGTGGTGCCCTGCGCGATGACCCCGTAAATAAAGATAGCAGTAGAGAGGATGTTAGTGAAGTGCATTATTATGGAACTGAACGTCAAAAGCCTTATACACTCCTTGTGGCACTTAGCTGGTTCGCATCGTAATTTACACCTGCCTGGCGCCACCGTGTGTCTGCTATACATACCGTGGAGACTAAAGGAAAGGTTATCAGACCACCATACCTCCACACCTGCAACGCACCCGCATGAGAGGTACAACAAAACCATAAAGCTTACATTTCTAAATAAATAGGCGGTCCTAGTACAATGTAACACGCTAGTAGTGTAACTGAGTAACCTAACGTAGGTTACAGCGAAAGCGGACACATGGTGCGTCCGCATAGGTGAATAATCGAGCACAGTTTGATCTGCGTTAAGTAGCACTAATGAGCCGCGTTCGGAAAATGAGCGAACCAGATGTCAACCATTTGGAGCTAAGGATATCAGAGAAAGTATCACAGTGACTTTGCAAGCGATAAGGTAACATTACCAAAAACCGACTGTTTTTATTTCTCGATGCGCTGCACGATCTCCGCGAAGATCTTGGCGAGCTCCGTGTTCTTGTACTCGTCCACAATCTTGCCCTGCTCGACCAATTGCACAAATGTTGGATCTAAAGGCACGCCGCCAAGGAAAGGGACCTCGTATTTCGCCGCCAAGCTCTCGCCGCCGCCCTTGGAAAAAATGTTTGTGCATTCCTGGCAGTGCGGACATACGTAGCCGCTCATATTCTCGACGACGCCGAGCACCTTGAAGCCGACCTTGCGGCAGAAGTTGAGCTCTTTGCGCACGTCTGCAGCAGCGACTTCCTGCGGCGTGGTGACCAGTACGGCGCCGTCGACATTGACCATTTGCTGCAGCTCGGTGGCAATCGAGATGTGCTCGTCGCTCGTGCCGGGCGGCGTGTCGATAATAAGATAGTCGAGGTCGTCCCACACCACATCTTGCACGAATTGGCGGATCATGGCCGTCTTTTTCGGGCCGCGCCACACAACGCTCTTGCCGCGGTCCGGCAGCAGGAAGCCCAGCGACATGACGGCCAGCGATTTTGACGAGTCCGTGTACACGGGAACCCAACCGGCGCTACTTTGGTGCACTTTCGAGGACTCGAGGCCGAACATGCGCGGGATCGACGGGCCCGTCAAGTCGATGTCGAGCAGGCCGACCTTGAACCCCTGGTTCTTGAGCGTGAGCGCGATCTGCGTGCTCACCGACGACTTGCCGACGCCGCCCTTGCCCGAGAGCACGAGCCAGATGTGCTTGACGTTGTCCATGGTCATTGTATTTGGCGCTCGCAGTGAGCGGTGGCAACGGTAACTAAGAGGCAAAATTTCAGACCACAAAGCGGCCGCGCGAAACCGCTGCGACCCTAGCCCCCGCGCGACGCACGAATGCGCTATGAAACGGCCGGGCTACGTCTCGCGCCAATGAAGTCGCGCGCATTTGAATGCACGCGCAAATATGCTCCCAAAAGCGTCCTAGCCAGTGCTTGAGCTTGCCCGCGCCGTGAAGAATATTGTCGCTCACAGCGGCAGGCCGCTGCGTACGCCTTTTTGCGCCCGGCGCAGCACAACTGCTTCACAAAAAAACTGCGAAACACCACGCCAAGCACGCAAAGAACAGGGCTACGACGCCAAGAATAGCCCGCGTTGCACATTGATACGCAAATGTAGCACTGGCGCAGGAATCCCCGCCCGGGCCGGCAGGGCACGTGCAGGGCGACCAATCGATTATGCGTGAAAAATGTCAATTAAGGCGGGGTGCATTCTGAACCGGCGGTTCTCGGGCTGTACGCGGGCGCAAAGTATGATCTCGTCGAAGGACACGCTGCGGGCGATCCGCTCGAGTTTCCGCGCGCCCATAAAGTACTGCTTCGGCTACGGGAGCGGCGTGTTCAGCCAGGGCGCGCAGAGTAGCACCAAATCGCGCCAGATCGACATGATATTCGGCGTCGAGAACGCGCGCGAGTGGCACGCGCAGAACATCGAGCAGAACTACAAGCATTACTCGAGCATCCGGTACCTGGGCAGCTCGTTCGTGGCCTGGACGCAGAACAATCTCGGCGCCGGCGTCTACTTCAATCCCTACGTGCAGTTCGGCAACCACCAGGTCAAGTACGGCGTCGTCGAGCTCGACACGCTGAGGCGCGACCTCTGCGAGTGGGACACGCTGTACCTGGCTGGCCGCATGCACAAACCCGTGCGCCTAATCGAGGACCACCCTGCGATTGCCGAGGCGCAGCGCACAAACCTGCGCAGCGCGATGTGCACGGCGCTCCTGCTGCTGCCAGAAAGCTTTGCGGAGCTCGACTTCTACATGAAGATCGCCAGCGTGTCGTACATGGGCGACGTGCGCATGGCGTTTGCCGAGAACCCGAAGAAGGTGCAGAACATTGTGACGAACCAGTTCGAGCTGTTCCGCCAGCTGTACTTGCCGCTGTTCAACGACGTGGGAATCACTGTTGAGGCCGATCTGGACAGCGTATCTGGAGTGGGGCCCTTGAGCAAGGGGCTTCCGCTGAGCCAGGCGTCGGGGAACGACGAGCAGCTCATTGCGAACTTGCCGAACCGGTTCAAGGAAATGCTCTCGGAGAAAGTGCTGTACAAGGAGCCTAAGCAGCGCGTGTCGCGCGTGTCTGCGGCGGTCGCGCGCACGATCAAGTGGCCGTCGTTCACGCAGAGCTTCAAGGGCCTACTCAGTGCCGGCCTCACGCGGAGCGCAACGTACTCCATCGCGAAGCTGAACAAGCGCTTCGCGAACTAATTACAGACTGGCTTTCCGCGAACAGGCCTACAGGCTGACTGGGTGCACATTACTGGGTGCACATTACCGGGTGCACACTACTGGGTGCACGCTACGGGGTGCGTAGATTGGTGCACCCTAACTGGGTGGGCACTGATTTCAAGCTCTAGTTGTACATCCGTTGCGAGTCGTTGCGCGACTCCGTAAACCGTTCGCAAACTAACCGCACATCCGGCAGCCGCGAACCTACACTATTTATTCTGACCGCCGACGAGCGTCGAACGCATCTCTAGCATCTAGCACCGCCAAGCTGGCAGTCTAAACCACGCAAACGAACATCCTGCGTTCAAGTATGTAAAATATTAACACAATTGCCTCCACATACGGGCCCGCTCATCTCCTTATGAGCAGGTAGATCTGCTCCTGCTTCAGCGAGACAAGATCCTTGTAGCTGCCCTCCAGGCTGAGCAGCAGGCCACCGAACGACGCGTACATGGCCAAACGGTCCTTCGAGCTCTTGTCGGACTCCGTGAACTTGTACACCTTGCCGTGCATGACGTACTCGTAATTGTCGGCGAGCGACGCCTCGCCTGCCCGCGGCGGCCGCCAGCTGCGCGACGGGTTTGTCTCGCCCAGCGAGCTCGCGATGGCCACCGTCACGGTCTCGCCTTGCTGCACCTGATAGAGCTCTGTGTTTATGTCGAGCGTGAGCTGCAGGCCGGCGTTCGTCGTGCTCTGCGCCTCGATCCGCGTGACCCGGTCGTACTTGCCCGGGTCCAGGCTCTCAATGCGGAACAGGTCGCTGAACAGCACGTTTCCAGACATGCGGATCGAGTGGTCTGAGAATGAAAAAACCCACTGCTCGTCGAGGCGTGATGAGCTAATCGGCGGCCGGCGCGGTTAGGGGGAGACCACAGGCCCGCGGCAACAAAGAGGACACAAGGAAATGCAGGCGCGCAATCAGTGGGATTTTCAGCATTGAGCGTGGTAATTGCGGTGGCTGCATTGGTTCTGGGATGCATTGTTCTGATCGCCACTCTACACCACCACCACCAACACCATCGTCACAAAAGGTATCACCACGAAAGAATCACAAAAGGAACCACGCAAGGGAACAACGCAAAGGAGCGCGAACACACAGCCCCAGCCTTCGCTTTGATTGACTCAGAAAAGCATTGATTGTCTACAACAATATCCGAGTACACTCCCAACCATGGAAGCAGACTATGCTTCGAGCATGGAGGCCTATTTTTTGAGGGCAGCAAACCGCGACCACAGGTCGTCCGGATTCCCCTTTTCCCCGGAAGTGCCCTCGCCGTCCGCCTTGTCGCTGCCAGCCTCAATGCCGCCTTTCTCCTCATCGTCCTCCTCTACTGGCGGTTCATACAAACCAGGCACCTCAACGCGGTATGCCTTGGCAATCTCGACAAGATACAGATCCACAAGCTCCGCGCTCGGCACCTTTATGTGGATGCGCGAGAGCACGCGCGGCGGCACTCCTTCAGGGTCCTCGGACGCATTGAGCACAAACTCCTTGGTCGTGAGGTGCGCAAGAAGAGGCCGCATCGTCTGCAGCTCCTTGATTTCCGTGTACTGCGCCGCATAGAGCAGCACCGTGATGGCCTCCTTCAGCCGCTCGTCGTGGATCTCGCCGTTCGAGATCATTGCGCAGCGCGCAAGCGTGAGCTCGCAGTACACCTCGAGCAGCTCCAGCAGCTCGACGTAGATGTCCTCCTGAATGATGTTCTCGATGCGGATCCGTGCGTTCTCCACCTTTCCTGCCTTGAGCACGTCGGCAATGTTGCGGCGGCTCTGCTTCGCGAGCGCGCTCTTCTTCTGCTGCAGCAGCTTGAGCCGGTTTATGACCAGGCGGAGCTGTGCGCGCAGCCGCGAAAGCTCAATTGAGCTCATTTTCTACTAAATCCGCAGGCAAATGCGGTCCACGTTGGCGCCTCGAATTAGGATCCCGCCGGCTTAGGTGATCCTGATCCCGCGCTGCCAAACCCGCACTGCACTGCTAAACTGAGACGCTTAAGTACCGCCAGCGCCAGCACTTAGTTGCTGCCATTTTGTATCATAAGCGGCCCCTTTTTGCCGGCTGCATTGCATTCTTCTAGTCTAGCACGATTTAGAGCTGTCGGTTAATCCCTCACCTAGTTATGGACGCCAAACGGCTCCGGCTGGCCAAATGGAAACAAGCGAAGCAGGCAGCAGAGGGCACGAAGCCAGACCCAAAGGAGGCATTTAATTCAGACTGTGTACCGCCTCCGCCTCCGCAGTCCGCGCCAGCATCGTCCCTGAAGCTCAGCCTTGCGAATCTGCGGCCCAGACGCACTAAACACAAAACTGTTACGCTTAGCGGCGGCGACGAACGCACAGAAGAAAGCGCGGCGCCTGTAAAGAATGCATATGAAGAGTCGAATTACTCTAGAAGGGCTCCTGCCGAGGACGCGGGCGCTTCAGCGTCAATTGACGATGTGCTAAACTCACTGGAGCCTGGAAAAACTGCATATGGCGGGGCATACGTGTTCGAAGACAACGACAGTGCTTCGGAGGAGGAAGTGCTTGCTCCACGCAAAAGGCCGAAGCGCCCCAAAAGTAAGCTGGACACTGTTGTTGCTGACCACGCTACCGAGAGGTTTGAAAAAAGCCTCTTCCATCCCGTGGTGTCTACACCAATTGATGCAGAAGCATTTCGACTGGCCAATGGCGTCAAAGTTGAAGGCCTTGACATTGCCCCGCTGGCAAATTGGCACACGGCAGGCCTGCCGCTGCCTTTATTGCGGGCGATTGAGGCGCGCGGGTTCTTGAAGCCGACGCCAATACAGGCTCAATCTCTTCCCATAATCATGAGCGGTTCGGACCTTGTAGGTATTGCCCCTACGAGCAGCGGCAAAACAATAGCCTTTCTGCTCCCGCTGTGCCGGCACGTAGCCGCTAACCAGGCTCAGCACCGAAAAATGAGCAGGGGCCCCTACGCGCTGGTATTGGCTCCTACGCGTGAGCTGTGTATGCAGATATTCCGCGAGGCCGAGCCGCTGGCAAAGTCTCTACAGCTGAACGCGCTAGGATGCTACGGCGGAACGGATATCTCGAGCCAGATAAGCGAACTCGTTAATGGCAGGTGTGACATCATTGTTGCCACGCCGGGCCGGCTCATTGATCTCCTAGCTACAAACCACGGACGCGTTCTGTCTCTTCGAGGCGTTACCTTCTTGGTTGTGGACGAAACGGATCGCATGTTCGATCTCGGCTTTGGGCCGCAGGTGCGCACCATTGTAGGCGCCATCCGGCCTGATCGCCAAACAGTTGTTTTCAGCGCCACGATGTCCTCCGGAATGGAGTCGCTCGTGTCGCGGATTTTGACGAAGCCAGCAAGAGTGACTGTCGGACATCAAGCCACTGTGCCGCCCCAGATAACTCAGGAAGTGGCTCTGATCCAGGAATCTAAGGAAAAAATGCCGCTCTTGCTTAGCGCTTTAGAAACGGTGGACGCAAAGGGGCTCGCGCTCGTGTTTGTGGAAACTCAGGATAAGGCTGATGCACTTGCACTGCAGCTTATGGCCAAGGGGTTTAAATCACAAGCTCTTCATGGTGGCATGGATCAGCAGGACCGGGCCGCGACAATTGCAGAGTTCAGAAAAGGCGCGCTTCCCGTGCTGGTGGCCACGTCGATTGCCGCGCGCGGGCTCGATGTGCGCAGTGTGAAGCTCGTGGTCAACTTCGACGCTGCTTCTCATTTAGAAGACTACGTGCACCGTGCTGGACGCACAGGCCGGGGCGGGGATACAGGAAAGTGTCTCACGCTTCTTGAGCCGCACCAGGCCCGCCATGCTCACGAACTGTCCCGGCTGTTCAGTGTACCGGAGGACGTGCGAAAGCTGGCAGACGAGTACGCGCAGTCGGCAAACAAGCCTGAGCGATCACGTCTCGGCTTCGGCGGTCATGGCCTTGCAAACCTAGACAAAAAGCGCGACCTCAAGAAGAGCGTGGAACAGGACGTGTATGGTCCAAAGCACGACAGCGTCGAGCCAGAACCCAAGTCCAAGGAGGAGCCGCAGGCGGCCAACTTGGAGCCGGAAACAGCCATTTTCCAAGAGGGGAGCAGTTTCGCAGCCCGGCTGCCAATCAATGACATATCTAAGGAAGCGCGTGTTTCAGTCACTGCCGCAGGAAACCAGGTCCAGGTCAGCAACGATTTCGGCGTTTCCATTACGATTCGCGGCACGTTCTTCCCGCGGCCACGAAAGGGCACGCCTGAAGAACAGAAGCTGCATCTTTATATCGAGGGAGGGACCCGCGATTCGGTATTAAGGGCGCTCACCAGCCTAAACGACCTCATTGAGGACGCGACCGCCAAACATGGAGGCAGATATATGGTTCTCTAATAAATAGTAGAGTGTATCAAGCAAAACTCATGAATATTACGAGAAAATCTTAAGTTGTAGCCCAGTATAAGCCAGCGTGAAACGAATCCCGTCCGTTCTCTTAGGCGCAGCTCGACCAGGCTTACATCAGGAGTGCGTATATATAAGGCCCTCAGCCACTACAGCCCAAAATAGCGGTGCTGTGGCACAGTGGGAAAGTACGTTCGTGATAATCACGTGACATATTTTCACACGGGGCCCTGCGCGAAAACAGGCTCTAGTCGCCTAGTGGTTAAGGCCTCGTGCTTATATCTTGGCACCGCGCATCGCGCGGGCCGGTATGCCCTGCTGGGTTCAAATCCCGGATACAAGGCACGCGAAGATCATGGGTTCGAACCCCATCTAGAGCATAAATTTTTGGCTCCGGATCTATTTTTTTCGTATGTACATTAGCGGCGCGTCATTGCTCCGCCTTGAGCTGCCGTATAACTGCTTCTAGTCGATCGCGCTCGTTTCCAAGCACGGGCCCAGACGACGCCCATCTGATCTTGCCGTTTCTATCCACCACATAGAGGTAGCCTGCTAATTCGTTTGTGGCGGCCATGGCCTTCTGGATTGTTGGTGTCAGCTTTGTTTTGGCAATTAAATAGCGGTGGAATGGGCGACCCTGCGTCTCGGTCCTCCGAATCCTGCCGGAAAACCACTTCACGAGCAGGCGGTTGTACCACGAAGTCGCGACGTTCACGTCGACGAGCCGCACGCCAAGGCTCGCGAGATCCAGCCCGTCCGTGAACTGTTTGATCTGCTCCTTGCCCAGCGAGGACGAGAATAAGCGCACCAGCGTCGGCGAGTCCGAGGCCAATTGGTGCGCGAGCGTTGTGTCGACGCTCGTCTGGCCGTCAATGCGCGTTCCTGGAATGTTCGGCATGTAAAGGGCGTCCTTTGCGGCGAAAGCCTTCTGCGGCGACGTGAAAATCTTCCCGCCTGTGTGCCGGAAGTTGTAGATGGACTCGAACGAGGACTTGGCGAACTCCTTTTTCAGCTCCTCGCGCCGGATCCGGTTCTTCTTCACGTCCAGCATGTCGGCCCTGCGCTCGGCAAACGATTTCGAGACGCCCAGGCTCGGGTCATTAGGCAGCGGCTTCGACAACAGGCCGATGGGCTTTGTGAGGGCGCGGATTTCCTCCGGCCGCTCGGACTTGAAGCCCGTGGAGACAAACCTGATAAATCTCAAGCTCATTTGCGGGATCGCTTCGAGGATTAGGCCCTGATCTATGAAAGGCTCTGGTCTATGAAACGCCCTGGTCTATGAAGGGCCACTAACCGCTACTGCCAAATTCCAGCGCTCCAAGGGCAGGGAACCAGACAGCCAGCGCGCACACGTGACCATATTCTCCTTCGCGGGGCTATAAAGCGGCAGCCCTGAGAGTAAATTTCTTTTCTTCTTCAGATCAAAAAAGCACGGGGATCTGCCACGACGTTCGAGCGTCTCACTGCTCGTGCGTTGCCATAGCTTCACAGAAGCTTAGTATCTCCAAGAGCAACTCCTTGTAGGAAGTTCGAGTCCTCTGCATCATAGGACTGGGATGTCGAAAACTAGGAAACATATGTACCACTAAGTAACAAGACTAGCCGAATAATATGTCTCCTATCGACTGCCTTGAGGTTTTGAGCTCCGTGTTTGGCCGCGACGCGTTCCGGCCGAACCAACGCGAGATTATCGACGCCGTTCTGCGCCGGCGCGACGTGCTGGTGATTCTGCCCACGGGCCACGGCAAGTCGCTCACTTTCCAGCTCCCGGCGTACGTGGAGTCGCGCCGCGCCGGCAGCAATGGCTTCTACATCGTCATCACGCCGTTGATTGCGCTCATGCGCGACCAAGTGCAGCACATGAACCATCTTGGGGTTAGCGCCGCGACTCTGAACAGCACAATGACGGCAAGGCAGCGGCACGAGGTCATGAACGACGCGAGCGAGGGCCGTGTAGCGCTTCTCTACGTGAGCCCCGAGCTGTGTTTGACGCCCGCGTTCCGCCAATACATGCAGGAGAACCGCGCGCGCGTGCGGCGCATTGTTGTGGACGAGGCGCACTGCGCGGTTGAGTGGGGCGCCGACTTCCGCAAGGAGTACGCGAACCTGGGCACCGTGCTGCGCAGCGAGTTCCGCGACCTGCCGTTCATGGCGCTCACGGGCACGGCGTCGCCGCTCATGCAGGCGCAGATTCTCAACCTGCTGGGCATGCGCCAGCCCGAGTGCCGCGTGTTTGTTGGGTCAATGCACCGCCCGAACCTGCACTACGAGGTGCGGTACATTGAGGACGCTTACGACCGCCTCGCGGACATGCTCAAGTTTCTGCGCATGTACCGCGGGCGGCTGGGGAAGCTGAACGCGCGCCAGCACGCTAGCTATGCGGGGTCGGGCATCATATACTGTCGCATGCGGTCGGCCACCGAGCAGATTGCCCGCGTGCTGAACGAGGAGCTGGGCCCGTGCGCCGCGGCGTACCACGCGCAGCTCGAGAAGCAGGAGAAGGAGGACGTGATGAGCCGGTGGATCAGCGGCGATCCGAAATGCTCGATTGTCGTGGCGACGATCGCGTTCGGCCTCGGCATCGACAAGCCCGACACGCGCTTCGTGATCCACTTCGACATGCCGCAGAACATCGAGGCATACGTGCAGCAGACGGGCCGCGCTGGCCGCGACCGCAAGGCTGCGCGGTGCATTCTGTACTACTCGGCCGAGGAGTCGCGGCGCGTCGTGGACTTTGCGCGCGACAAGCGGACGAGCAGCGTGCACCCGGCGACGGTGGCGCTTGTGCGCTTTGCCACGACCACGACGCAGTGCCGCCATGTACTTCTCGGCGACTACTTCGACTCGCCGATCACTGCTGCGCAGTGCGAGTACGCGTGCGACTTCTGCAAGTCGCCCGAGCGCCTGCAGGCGCGGTTCGACGAGTGGGCGGCGGAACTGTCCTGATTTTAACACTGTGTCGATCGTCTACTTCCACTTGCGTAAATATTAACATTGTATAGGCTCGTCGAACAACTACTACATTTCAGTTACATTAACGTCTAGGCCTCGTCAAACGTGTACTTCTGGTCCTCGGCCAGCGCGCTCTTCAGCGTCTCCTCGTTCACGGCCCACTGCATGAAGTAGTCGCTCTCGAGGTCGTGGATCTTGTTGCCGAGAATGATCAGCGAGTGCAGCGGCTCGCCGGACTCGTACTCGGCCATCTCGCGGAGCGTGCCGGCCTTGATGGCCTGGCGCGCCGAGCCGAGGCGCGACACGGCAATGCACGGCGTGTTCGGGCTGTAGTTCTTTTCGTTGCGGTTCTCCTGGACCTCGAGCAGCTGCTCGGCTGCCTGCTCGATGCTCATGAACCGCGGCGGCTCGTAGATCTTGTTGCCGCGCAGCAAATTCTGCAGCGTCTGCTCCTTTACCTTGATGTCGAGCAGCACAAGCGTGTGCAGGCCAATGCGGCGGTTTTCCTTGATCTTGTCGTAGAAGCTGTCCGGGCGCCACGTATCGGTGAAGAACACCATCGACACGGTCTGGCCGAAGTTGTAGAGCTGCACGCCGGTCGTGCCGATGGCATTGAGCACGGACGCGTTGTGCACGACCTCTGTTTGGATGCCCTTTTCGCGCGCGCGCAGCACGAGGTCCGTGTGGGTGGTTGCGCCGAACGGGTCGCCCACAACGAGGAACGCCACGTCCTCACCCTTGTCGGCGCCCTCGAGGATCTCGTCCGAGCCCGTCTCGACCAGCTCGCGGTCGGCAAGGTGCACCTTCTGGCCGTAGAACTCCTCGAGAGCCGAGATGTCGGCGGCCATGAGAATGCTGGTGTACGCCTCGAGGTAGACGCGCGAGCACTTCCGCACGACCTCGAGCCCGCGCACAGTGATATCCTTGGCGTCGCCAAGGCCCAGGCCGACAAGGTACAGCATTGTGGTTCTATAAACAAGATGGATTTTTCGAGCGCACAAGATACGGCGAAGGGCCGCAGGCACCGCTCGAGCCGCAGGCGCCAGCCGCTCAAGCCGTTCCGGTTTCTTAGCTGCTTATACTTCCTTTGCACCGATACCCACTCCGTATTGTTTATTCACTTTGTAATTGTGTAATTGTTAGTCGCTGAGGTTGGCGCCCAGCCATCGCCCAGCCGTTGCCTACGAACTACCTGCGAATCCACCAATTACCAGCAGGGGAAATCAGCTTATCTGCAGCAACAAAGGGCAATGCGCAGCCTGCAAAAGGCACTCCAGCCAAGTCGCGTTTCCGATTTTAATTGACTCCACAATCGAGTTCCTCTCAGCCCAACGGCGTCTTAGCCCAACGGCGTAACCCTAGCGTGCATATCCCCATTAAGCAGCCCGCACATGTGCCCCACAAAAAATAATCTTGCTTGAGATAACCGAAATATGGACGACGGGCAGCCCAATTCCGGTGCTGCGGGCGAACACACGCCGCTGCTCTCGGGTGCAGACCGCGTGCGCCGTGAGTTTGAGGACGCGCTGCACGAGGAGGCGCCCGACGCGACGCTGTACGGCGTGCTGGTGAAGCGGCCCGGCGCCGTGATCATTGCGCTGAGCCTGTTTGCGCTGCTCATTCTCGCGTCGACGTCCGTTTCGGGGCTCACGTCCCCGGAGTTTGTGAACAAGGCCGCCGAGGTCCCGCAGCTCGAGCCGGTCAGCGCCGACTTGCTGCACATCAGCAACAGCGAGATCGCTGCCGCGGCCAGCGTCGACGTGCGCATGGACTACGCGGTGCTTGGCGACGGCGCGTGGGCCGGGCTGCTGCGGCGCGCGGCCGCTAAGCTCGAGTTCATTACGGTGCGCTTCGACAGCCCGCTCGAGCTCCGCGCGCCGCGCGGCGGCGGCGGCGGCGACGGCAGCGACAACGACGACTGGGAGCACGTTGCGTCGACGCGCATTCTCGGCCCGCTGAACGTGACGATTGTGCCTGGCGCGCAGTTCATGCTCACGCTCGAGACGCGCGTGTTCGACATCGGGCGCTCGCAGATTGTTGGCGCGCTCGTGCGCCGCGCGCTGGCGAACCGGCCCGTCACCATCCGGGCCGAGGGCACGGTTGTCGCAAGCAAGTGGGGGCTCGAGTGGCGCATGCCGTTCTCCGTGGTCAAAACTCTGACGTTGCCCGAGCAGACGACGGACGAGCTCGCCGACTTGTCGAAGGTGCGCGTGTCCACAGCCGCGCGCAACAACGTGAACGTGACGGCGCTGGCGAACGCGACGCTCGGCGAGTTCCCCGTGAGCGGCACGGTGCCGGCCATGGGGTGGACGGTGAAGATTCCCGGGTGCAGGGACGGCGAGCTCGAGGTGCTGTGCGAGGGCTTCAACCCGCCCGTGCGCATCGAGAAGGGCGACGAGACCGTGGAGGCGTGGTTCTCGTCGCTGATCACGCACATTCCGCCGCAACTGGCCGAGCCGTGCGACCCGCGGTCGGAGAACTCGAAGTCGCCCATCGACGAGTGGATCTCGCAGTACCTGGCCGGCCAGCTCAGCACGTTCTACATCGAGGGCAGTGGCAAGTGCAAGCAGGAGATTCTGAACCAGCTGCTCTCGGGCTTCGACATCCCTGTGTCGGTGTTCGGCAAGCCCGCGTCGGAGAAGCTGATCTCGAGCGTGACGATCGAGAACGCCGCGTTCCAAGGCCAGGGCTCGTTTGGGTCGTCCGAGGACATGGTGTTCAGCGGCACGGCGCTCGTGGGCGTGACGCTTCCTAGGTTTCTCGAGATCGACAAGGCCACGGTGATCATGGTGGACGGCGTGAAGGGCACGATCCAACTGTTCACGGAGGGCGGCGACCACTTTGCGCAGATCACGGCCGCCGAGTGGCTGCAGACGATCACGCTGGCAAACAAGTCCGGGTACAAGATCACCTGCTACTTCGACCGGATTCCGATGCGGGTCACAAACACGCAGGCGTTTGCGCGCGTGTCGCAGGAGCTTGTGCTGAGCGGGCGCGCGCTGGTGCGGTACGACGCCGTGGTGGACGTGCTCATGGACACGCCCGTCGGGGAGTTTGGCGTGAAGAAGGTGCGCGTGAAGGGCGAGACAGAGATGCGGACGTGAGCCGCCCCGCTGGCGGGGCCGAATAGTAGTAGCGTCAGAGAGTCAATCGTCCAAGGAGCGTCGTCTAAGGAGCGTCTACTCATGAGCATATAATGAGCGCCTAATGAGCGCCTAGTGGGCGCCAATCGTCTAATGAGCGTCGAACGAGCTAATGAGCATCCAAGCATGCATGTTTAAATAAGAGCAACTAATAATGACTAGCTAATGGGCAGCCAACGGCAAGCCAACAGCAAGCAAACCGCCGCTAATGAGTAGCAAGAATGGGCGACTAATAGCGCGCAAATAATCGTTAACAGTAGATAGCTACTGGGCTCGTAACGATCCGCACAACTAAACAGTAGCTCGTTCACTGTTTAGGGAGTACATCTAAGAAGTTCGTTCTATAGCGAGACACATCAAGAATCATAAAGTATATTCTGCCTTTTATTAACCACGAATTCAGCCGGGGGGCAGGTCGCCAAGCTCGGCAGCGACCTCGTCAACAACCTCCTCAGCCTCGAGCTCGCCGTCCATGGGCGTCTTCGTGAGCACGGAGATACCCGTGCGCGCGGTCTCGATGATACCGAACGGCTTGAGGTGCCACAAAAACTTCGACACGCGCTCGGGCTCGGCCGCAAGCTCGATCACGCAGTTGCGGTCAGAGATGTCGGCGACCTTGCCGCCGTAGTGCGTCGCAAGCTTTGTGATCGCCTCGAGGTGCGTGTGCTTGTGTCGCAGCGCCTCGCTGTGCGGTATGTTGTTCGGGTGGAACTTCTCGTTGCGGTAGTCGATCTGCTCCTGCGTCGAGCCCGGCGCAGCCTCGCCCTTGCGCGCCTTGTGCGCGTGGCCGTGGTGCGACACGAGGTCGGCGAAGTACTCCGGGCCCAAGAGAGACACCTTGGCCAGCAGCAGCTCGCGCGCAACCAGCGCCGCGCCGGTGTAGTCGAGCACGGCCCACACGGGGACGAGGTCCTCGACCTGGCGGCGGGCCTGCTCGATTGTGCCGGCGTCGCCGCGCAGCACAATCGTCATGCGGCTGAGCTCCTTGACCTCGGTGCGCGACACGACGAGCGAGTCGATGTTGAACCCGCGGCCGGCCAGCGCGCTCGACACGCGCGCCAGCACGCCGGGCTCGTCCTGCACAAGACACTGCAGGATGTGTGGCGGCCGCGTCTTCTTGCGCGGGGCCGGCGTCTCGTACAGAATGGACGAGATCGCGGCGTCGCGCGACCACCGCGGCGGCTCGATCGTGGGCAGCGGCGGCTTCTGCATGTTGCGCTGCAGCGCCTTGTAGGCCAGCGCGGACAGGCTCGACGCCTTGCGCAGGCCAATGCACGGATTTCGGACGCCCGCGGACGCTCGAAGCATGGTCATTGCTAGGTACCGGTCGCTGAAAAATTCCGTAATATGGCAGCGGTGAGTTGAGTCATTTGCGAGGGTAGGGCGCCTCGCGAGGGTGTGGGGTAGCGACCGAAACCGGCGCCAAACAGCGGAGGATTGGAAAACTACAATTGTTATTAACTGCGCTGTGTAGGCGCTTTATGCTGAATGGGTACACATTGGCTCATGAAACTCTTCACTGTACGCACCGTAATTAAATAAGTGCTCTCACCGAATGCATCTTGATTAATCAAGTGCTCACTAACGTCGTAGTAAAGAGTGCTCTCACTATGCATCGCAGTTAAATGAGCGCTCTCACTGTAGGCATCGTTGAAAAAGTCCTTTCATATGCATCGTAGTGCTCTCACTACTCTATCGTAATGTATCGTAATTAAATAAGTCGTTAATGCTATGCTACGCCGGTGATCTCGGTCTTCACCTCGGCCTTGATCTCGCTGACCTCGCCCGCGGTGTCGACCTCCGTCTTGATCTCCGTCTTCACCTTCTTGGCCCTCGTCTCGGTCTTGACCTTCTTGCTCTTCGTCTGCGTCACGCCGGCGTCGCTGGCGCTGCGCTTGAGCTCGTCCAGGTCGCGCAGGTCGCCCGCAAACAAAACAGAGTGCGCCCACCCCGCATACTCGCCCCAGATCTCCTTGAACTTGTTCTGCACGGCAAGGTATCCTTTGGCCCCGGCAACAACCTTCAGCTTGTAGTCGCGCGCGGCTATTTGGTACATGTGCGTGTCGACGGGCACGACGTCGTGCTTGTCGAGGCTCATGAGCGCGACGCAGTCGGCGACCTTGGGCCCGACGCCGGTGAACTTCTGGAGCTCGAGAATGGCAGTTTCCGACGGCGCGGTGCGCAGCTCGTGCAAATACGCCGCGGGCTTGCCGACCATCTGCACGGCCGTCTGCACAATGTACTTGGCGCGGTACCCGAAGCCGAGCGCGCGCAGCTTGGCCTCGACGTTCTCGGGCTCGGCGGCGAGCCGCTGCGGCGCCGGGAAGTCGTGGTACGGCGTGCCGTCGACGGCAGCGACAAACGGGCCGAACTGCGTGCACAGCGCCTCGACCATCTTCGAGATGCGCTTGATGTTGTTGTTCGAGCTGCAGATGAACGCGCACAGCGTCTCCCAGGGGTCCTGGCGCAGAATGCGCACGCCCTCGTGGTAGGCGCTTTTGAAGCGCGCGTCGCGCGCAACCCAGTCCGCGTACAGCGCCTTCACGTCGACGTCGAGATTGAAGTAGTCGCGCACGAGCTCCGCGTCGCTCACGCCGTTTCCGGGGCCCTCGGACCGGAACAGGAGGTGCGAGTCCGTCTGCTTCACAAGCAGCACGCGGTTCTGCATGCAGATGCTCCACACGCCGGCGCTGCACCGCCACCGGAACGACTGTCCGCAGCGCAGCACCGTGGGCAGGCTCAGCTCGAGCCGGTCCACCGGCAGCTTCGACCACATTACACTGCGAATTTCGCTTCCGCGTCCCCTTTATTGACTTGGGGCGGGACTTTTCAATTTAGGCCCCGTGACCACGGCGGCACGCGTCGCGCGTCGCCGAATCAGTCAGACCCGCGGCGGCAAACAAACCACAACAAACGCACGGAATGGGCAACCCGGAGGAGCAGGCGTACCTCGACCTGTGCGCGCGCATTCTCGCCGAGGGCGAGCACCGCGCCGACCGCACGGGCACGGGCACGTACGCGCTGTTCGCGCCGCCGCAGCTGCGGTTCAGCCTCGCCGACGACCGGTTTCCGCTGCTCACAACAAAGCGCACGTTCTTCAGGGGCGTTGCGCAGGAGCTCCTGTGGTTTGTGAGCGGCGCGACCGACGCTAACAAGCTCGCCGCGCAGGACATCCACATCTGGGACGGCAACGGCAGCCGCGAGTTTCTGGACAAGCGCGGCCTCACAAACAACCGCGAGGGCGACCTCGGCCCCGTGTACGGGTTCCAGTGGCGACACTTCGGCGCGGCGTACGAGGGCTGCGACGCCGACTACGCGGGCAAGGGCGTCGACCAGCTGCAGGAGGTCATCGACACGATCCAGCGCGACCCGTTCTCGCGGCGCATCATCATGTCGGCGTGGAACCCGGCGGCCGAGCGCGAGATGGCGCTGCCGCCGTGCCACATCCTCAGCCAGTTCTTCGTGTCGATGCCGCAGGGCCGCGACGGGCCCAGACGCCTCAACTGCCAGATGTACCAGCGCAGCGGCGACATGGGCCTCGGCATCCCGTTCAACATCGCGTCCTACGCGCTGCTCACAAAGATGATTGCCCACGTGTGCGGCCTCGAGCCGGGCGAGTTCATCCACGTCATTGGCGACGCGCATGTGTACGCGAACCACGTCGAGCCGCTCAAGGAGCAGATCAAGCGCGAGCCGACGGCGTTCCCGACGCTGCGGTTCGCGCGCGACGTCAAGAACATCGAGGACTTCACATACGAGGACTTTGTGCTCGAAGGGTACAAGCCGCAGAAGAAGATCGAGATGCAGATGGCCGTATGACGCCTGTAGAAGCATGCAGTGACCACTCGCGCTGTACTCTGAACCATAATCGACGAAACAAAATTTTGCGCCTACTCATGAACCATTATCAACTTTGCGCCAAATCAACGTTTAGATCTGGGGCTGTTCTGCTTGTGCTTGGATTCCGAACGCGTGGCCATTCAATCCACTGAGTACACGAGTTAAATGTACACTGCGTAAGTGCACTAGCACATTAAGTACAGTACACAAAATTACATATTGTTGCTTCTGGATTGCGTATGTTGAAAACACTTTCCCGCTCGGTCAGGTGTGGCTGCGGTAGTGGAAGCAGGTCGCGCACCGAGCCGCCGTGAGGCGCCTTACGACGCTGCACACCATCGCTGCCTCGTGTCCTGTCAATTTTTTTTTTTTGGTGGCTGTTCGGTATGTTCAACGCATGCGCCTGATCCGGGCGTCAAATGCAGGGGAAGTGCCGCACGCAGGAGCCGTGCCTTATCGGCCTGGATCACATGCGTACCCATACCATTATAGCATGCGGGCGGCGCCTCAATTAGGTATACGCACCGCCGCAGGAAGAGGGTGGGAGATGCATATCGAAGGCTATGCAGGTACAAATAGGCTGAGCTCGGGGCAGCAATAAAATATAGGTCCCATGGAAAATGTCTCAGTTCGAGTGAACCGTACGAACGCACCAAACTAGTGTTATAACATGTATTTAGACAAAGTCACAACGGCTTTCTAGAATGCCGCAATAAATTAACACAATAAATAGCTATGCAAACGAGCTCGCTTTTCAGGCGCTCTGCTTTTTAGGGGCTCTGGGCCTGCACTGTCTCGGGAGTCTGCGGCGTTTCGGAGTTGTGCTCGGCGTGCCGCCGGCGCTTGTTCTCGTGCTGCGGCACGTCGAAGTACGCCTCGGCGCCGTAGGTGCGCCGCACCCAGCCCTCGAAGTTGCGCATGACCTGGCGCACGTCCTCCTCGTCCGTGTTAAACAGGGCGCCAACGGCCTCGTACAGCGCCTCGGTGGCCTCGGGCAGCCGCTCAGCGGCTTCGCGACGGTTCGCGTAGACCTGGTAGTACGAGCCGGCGCCAGCGTCCGGGTCGGGCTCTTCGGCCACGTCCTCATGCGGCGCCGCCGTGGAGTGCACGACGCCAATGAGCTCCGTGAGCGTGTCGTCGTCCACAACGTCGTAGTGCGGCGGCTCCGTGTGCAGCGGGAACATGGCCTGCAGGCGGTCGCGCGGCTTGTCGCGCGGCAGAATCGCGTGCTGCTGCCACGCCAGGTAGTTGTCGATGTTGTCGTCGTCCCAGAAGATCGCCAGGCGCTCGTCGGCAACCACGGGGTTGGGCTGGAACACCCACGTCTTGCGCACGACGTCCTTCCAGACCCCCCAGTCTATCTGCTCGCCGCGGCGCGCGGCCGCGAGCACGCGCGGCAGCCCGTCGAGGCCGTACGCCATCTTGGTCGCCACCACCAGCGCCAGCGCCATGGGCAGCTCCTCGCTGCCCCAGAGCTTTGTGGGCGCGATTGGGTCGCGCAGTAGCGCGCGCGCGCCTATGTACATTTCCGGCGGGAGCATGAGCTCGCGGCAGAGGCGCAGCAGCGCGTAGCGCGCGTCGACGCGGGGAATGCGCGCGTGCAGCGCGCGCTCGAGAAGCGGCCGCAGCACAAGCGTGCGGTGGTGCAGCACGAGCCGCGTCGGCGTGGTCAGGCCCGTGAACACGCGGCGCTGCTCGATCGGAACACGGTCGAACTTTTTGGCATCGAGCCACTTCTGGCTCGACACGTACGGGAAGTCGTCGAGCGGGATCCAGCGCAGCAGGTCGACGAGAAGAACGCGCGCGCCAACGCAGCGCATGCCGAGGTAGCACAGCACAAGCAGGTCGCGCAGCGACACGGGCGCGATCTTGTTGTGGGGCCGCGCAACCAGCGACACGTACGCCGTCCACAGCGCGCGCACGGCGCGCTCGAACCGCGAGCTGAGGCCCTTGCGGCGGCGCAGCCACTCGACCTGGGCCACAAGCACGTCCTGCATAAGGTTGAGGGTGAGGCCGAACGCCTCGCGGCCGTGCACGACCTTCGACGCGAGCACGGCCTGCGCCGCCGGCGCGTGCTGGCGCGGGATGTTGATGCGGCGGCCCACGGCGGCGAACTCGTCGTCGTCGGCGGTGGCCTCGAAGCCCTCCTGGACGTGGCCATTCTGGCACACGCGATGGCCGCCGCTGACCTGGTAGAAGCGCGACGCGCAGTTGCTGACGCCGCAGCGCGGGCCGCGGACCCACGTCACGGCCATGGGTGGGCTAAGGAGGATGCAAAATAAACGAGGGTGCAAAACAAACCGACGTTGGCGGGGCAAGGGCACAGCACTGATCTAGGGTTCGGGCCGCCAATCTGACAGACAGGGCCGCGCAGGTGGCATAATTCAGGGCCGGCCATGACGCGCGCGCCCAGCACCAGCGCCGCGGAACATTTGCGGCCCCGGTGAGTGGCCCGCGCCTTAGTAACGGCAATAGAGCGATTTTGCGTGCGCGGCTCGCGCGCAGATGCCGTGCCCGGCTGCCGACGCACGCGCACGGTCGAGCCGTGAGGCCATTGGCGCCAATTCGGCGCGGGCAGAACAGGCGCCGCGCGCGCAGCTTTGCCACCGCGCGCGATCGCGGGCCTGTCGCCGGCCCGTGCGCTGCAGAACCATTGCCGGGCCGCGCATCGCCCGGCAGCTCAGTCCTCGCGTTCCCCGGAACAGGCCCTGGTTGCTGATCTAAAGGTAAGGGCTGCGTCGCCCTCCGCGCGCGTCCAGCATCAGCCTCGCCCTGGTGGAAAAAAAAGCGAGGAAGCGGCACGGCACGGGCCGTACGTGCGAGGCTGCAAAGCGCGCAGTGACTCGCGGCGCATCGGGCCCCAACACCACGCATTCTGGTGGGGCCTGCAGCCGCGCGCGCGCCGCGGGCCACGAGCCCCACCTGCCAAGACCCCGTCTGCCTGGCCGGCCACGTGAGCGCGTCTAGGGTCGACTATGCATGCGAAAACGCCCTGGCCAGCTTGCTGGCTGTCAAAAACCTTAACCCGCCCGCAGCGTCAGGCAGCTCACGTCGACTCGGCTCGAGCAGGGATCTCCGCGCCTTCACCTTCCCACATACGCCTGTCCGACCCCGCGAACACAGGTTGCGGCGGAAATCTCCAGTCTCCCGCCTCGGCTCGCTTTGATCCCCCACAATGGAGTACCCCCAGCAGCCGCAGCCCGCGGCGGACACAAGCCAGGCCTGGCAGCAGCAGACCACGCCCGAGGAGCGCCGTCGCATGATAGGCGTGCTTGTGCAGGCCATGGTGCGCACGCGCACGGCCGCGAACTACGACCAGGAGCGCCTGGCAAAGCTCGCGCGCACGTTCGAGGGCAGCGCGTTCCTGCGCTCGCGCACAAAGCAGGAGTACGTCGAGGCGTTCCGCCGCCGCATCGCCATCATGAACGAGTCGTTCCGGACACAGCAGATGCAGGCGAACGGCCGCGTCGGCGGCGCCGCCGCG
>JAKUBX010000078.1:0-27012 GCA_030566975.1 Entelexis potacharoeniae
ATTAACATGTCCACGGGGAACGTCTGCTTTAGCGTCTTCTCCATCATGTGAAGATGCTCAAGATTATCGCGCGTCTCAAAAAGAACGCGCCCCGTGCACAGCTCAATTAGCAAGCAGCCCAAAACTAATCGCAGTCTCTGCAGCTAGCGTACATTACCCTGCCCGGCGCTGCCAGGCACTCGCACTACTGTTTCGCGCTCTTTTGTTGATCCGCGCGCGCGGACGCAGGGTTCTGCGCGCTCGCTGCTGCTTAGCTAAGCGATCTCTCCCACCGGCGCCGGGCAGCCTCGCCGCCAGGGCCTCGCGGCGGCACCTCCTCTCTCCAGTGGCCTGCGCGCGCACGCGTCGCGGCCGACGCGGGTGGGCCTAACCTAGCGAATTGGTGCGCGCGCTGCGGCGCCGCGATCGCGGCCGCACGCGCGGAACACGGCCGTTGAGCCTGCACGGCCAAAAAAATAATTGTCTCACCCTGTGCTGTTTGTTGTGGCCAGCTGCATCATCGCTGCGAGGCGCTGCGCACGAGCGGCTGCGTCCCGCCCGAGAAATGGCAGGGCTCCTGGAATTCAGGGCTAGGGTCTACGCGCGACAGACGCGTGCACGCCTCGGCGTCTTAGCAGTTCAGCGCGCGGACAGGGCACGGGTTGTCCGCGAAGGGTCGCGGCCGGCGCGCACAACCACAGTTTGTTCACTCACCGCACGCACCGAAGCCGAGCCCGTCGAAGCAGCCGCGCACCCGCATGTTCGCCGCCGCGCCGCCCTCGCCGAGCCGGCGCAACCTCGACTACGCGTTTCCGCCGTTCGCATCGGGCCTGCCCTCCGTGTACGAGCGCGCCGGCTTCGACGTGAACCCCAGCGTCGCGCGCTCGCGCTCGAGCTCGCGCTCGAGCTCAATGCGCAAGGGCTCGTTCTCGGGCTCCGCGGCCGGCAGCAGCGCCTCGCTGCACAGCCAGAGCTCGTTCGGCGGCGCGCTGCCGCCGCCGCAGCGCGCCGCGTCGCCGCACACGCCGGCCAGCCAGTACTCGCAATTCGAGCACGAGGCCGAGCTCCAGAAGCCGCTCGCGCCGGCCGCGGACGTGCGCCGCCCGTCGTCGCCGCTCGTGCACGGCGCCACGCTCAAAAAGGACGCGGCCGCGAACCCGTACGCGGCGCCGACGCCGCCCATCTCTGTATCGCCCGCCGACGCGGACGCGGACTCGGACGCCGACGCCGACCTCAAAAACACAATACCGGGCGCGGCGCCCGCAGATGCGCTCCCGAATACGCAGCCGGCCCAGCACGCCCGCGGAACCCCGGAGGCCGCGAGCGGTGCAATGCCAGACGCGCAGACACCACAAGAAGGACACGACCCAGCAGCGCACCCGCTGCCGGCGGCGCCGGCCGCACCGGCGTGGCGACCCGCCTACAACCCGTATAACACCGGGCAGCCGCCAGCCGGTGCGCAGCCCGCGCAGCCCGGGCAAAACGCGCAAAACGCGCCGGGCCCGCTGTCCATAGACACGCACGCGGCCGGCAACCCGTACGCAAAGTCCAGCACGAGCTCGCCGGACCAGCAGACGCACTCGCAGAGCACGTCCAGCGCCAGCACCGCGACCAGCGATTTTGAGTTCCTCGACCCTAAGCCCATGCTCACGACCATGCCCCTTAATGTGAAGCCGGCGTGGGCCCAGGCGCAGGACCGCGCGCCGGCGCCACCGCACGGCATGCCTGGCGCGGCGCAGCAGCCGTACGCGGCGCCGGCGCACGCGCCACAGCAGTACGCGCCACAGCCATACGCGCCACAGCAGTACGCGGTACATCCACACGTGGCACAGCCATACGCGCCACAGCCCTACGTGGCGCAGTCGTACCCGGAGCCGCCGCAGCCGTTCCGGCCGCAGCCGCGACTGAATACTGGCGGCGCCAACGGGGCGCCCGGCGGCATCACCGGCGGCGGCCTGCTCGGCGTGCCGCAGGCCGACCTGAACCGCATGTCGACGACAAGCTCGATCTACTCGAACCGCGCGTCGTCGATGCCGCAGCTCACACAGCGCGAGCCGCTGCCGCACGACGCGCCGGCGATGCCTGCCGACCCGCGCGCCAGCCAGTACGACGAGTCCGAGTCATCCGTGTCGTTCGACTTTGCCGACCCGCACCGGCCCTACAGCGTGCCCGAGGCCGACACGTCGCTGCGCTCGCAGGGCTCGGGCGACTCGCAGTCGTCGAAGAAGCGCAAGTACTGCCGCGGGTGCCTGAACCCGATTGTCGGCAAGAGCGTGCGCTCGCGCGACGGCACGCTGTCCGGGCGCTGGCACCGCGACTGCTTCATGTGCACGCGCTGCGAGGCGCCGCTCACGGGCGCGTCGTCGGACATCCACGTGCACGAGGATCAGCCGTTCTGCCCGGGGTGCTACCACGTTGTTGCCCACACGACGTGCCGCATGTGCGGGAAGGGCATTGAGGGCTCGTGCCTCGAGGCGACGGCCGAGGCCAGCGGCGCGGCGCCGCTGCTGTACCACGTGAACTGCCTGCGCTGCGCGGAGTGCCAGATCCACCTGCAGCAGTCGTACTTCGAGGTCGACGGCGCGACGTACTGCGCCGAGCACGCGTTCACGTCGCTGCCGCAGAACACCGAGGTGCACAAGCGGTTCACGCAGTTCATGATGATCTGACCTGACGCCAAAAGGCCTGCCCCGGCGGCTACTAATTTATCTGGACACTAGGCCATGTACTTATTTAACCTTCCCCAAGGGCCAGCCGCGGTACTATAAGACTGACGGTGCTAAAAGCTAATTGCGGCATTACCATGCAGACTGGCATACGAGAACTGCGCATAGCACCACATCCTTAGTGAACCACAGTCGTATAGCACCACAGCCATATACCAACAGTGCTTGAGCAGACTACATAAACTAGCGGAGCAAACAGTGCAGTCAATAGTATGTGTGCACGTCATAGTGCAACGTTAATTGTGCGACGTACTTGGCGCGGCTCAATTGCGAGCGGCTTGGCTGCGGCTAATGGCGGCTTAATAGTGCAGTTGATGCCGGCTAACTGTAGGGCACGCCGCTAGGCCGAGCCCCTGCCCTGCCGCCGCGACCCCACATAAATTAGCTAACCGGCCTCGGGCGTTCCCCAGTTATCCCATGTCCGGTGCTCTGCGGAACGTGTACATTGTGTCGGCCGCGCGCACGCCAATTGGCTCGCTGCTCGGCTCGCTCTCGTCGCAGTCTGTCGTCGACCTCGGCGTCCACGCCGTGCGCGCCGCGCTCGCGCGTGCCGCGCCACTGCAGCCGCACCACATCGACGAGATCTACTTCGGCAACGTCGTGAGCGCGAACGCGGGCCAGGCGCCCGCGCGCCAGGTCGGCCTGCGCGCAGGCCTGCCCGAGTCCGTCATTGCCACGACCGTGAACAAGGTGTGCTCGTCCGGCCTGAAGAGCATCATGCTCGGCGCGCAGACAATCCAGACCGGCGCGGGCAACGTCGTCGTGGCCGGCGGCGGCGAGTCGATGACGAACGCCCCGCACTACGTCCCGGGCCTGCGCGCGGGCATCAAGTACGGCCGCGGGCAGCTTGTGGACGGTCTTGAGCGCGACGGCCTGTCCGACGCGTATACGGGCGAGGCAATGGGCCTGGCCGGCGAGGACTGCGCGAAGCAGTTCGGGATCACGCGCGACGAGCAGGACGAGTTTGCGCAGCGCAGCTACGAGCGCGCGCAGCGCGCGACGGCCGAGGGCAAGTTCGCGGAGATTGCGCCGCTCGAGCTGCCCGGCAAGCGTGGAAAGCCGCCTGTGACTGTGTCTGTGGACGAGGAGCCCGCGCACTTCGACGCGAAGCGGCTCAAGACGTCGCGCCCGGCGTTCGTGAAGGAGAACGGAACGATCACGGCGGTGAACTCGTCGAAGCTGAACGACGGCGCGTCGGCCGTCGTGCTTGCGTCCGAGGACGCCGTGAAGGAGCACGGTCTCACGCCGCTGGCGCGCGTCATTGCGTTCGCCGACGCCGAGCAGGCGCCGATCAAGTTCCCGTCGACGCCGGCGTCGGCCATCAAGAAGATGTTCACGCTGCCGCAGGCGCAGGGCGTGAGTCTCGACGACGTCGACTTCTTCGAGCTGAACGAGGCGTTCAGCGTCGTGGGCATCGCGAACACGCGCCTCCTCGGCCTCGACCCCAGCAAGGTGAATGTGTACGGCGGCGCCGTGAGCCTGGGCCACCCGCTGGGGTCGTCGGGCGCGCGCATTGTGGCGACGCTCACGTCTGTGCTGCGGCAGGAGGGCGGCCGGTACGGCGTGGCCGGGATCTGCAACGGCGGCGGCGGCGCGTCAGCCCTTCTCATTGAAAAGCTCTAGACTACCGAACAAAGAGGACTGCGGCCGGTTGGCCATTAAGCACAATTAAGCATTCGCAAATTAGTTGTTAAATTGGAATTTGCGTCAGTTGAGCGTTCCTTTCCTGGGTCCTTTCGCTAGCCCTTGGGCGAAGCGAACCGCATTGGCGCGGACGGTCAGCCTTTAAACACAATTGATAAAACATTCATATTAGTTAGCCATTGACGACCACTGCTAAGCCAGCAAATAAATTGGCAATTCAGAATGCGCGTCAACGTCTTTTTCGTGTCCTCTCGCTGGGCCTGGTTTCTCGCTGGGATCTGGTCGTGGTCAGGTTAGGTACGGCTCCACATTTCGTTACATAATTTTTTTTGACGACCTCGCAGCGGAACTTTTCAGCGCGGGCCGCCAACCACGGGAACTCAATTATGGAGAAGTATCAGCGCTATGGCGGCGCAGACACCCAAAAGCTCCCGAAGACCAAGGACAAGAAGCTGAAGGCCCTGCTCAAGCGCGGCGATGAGCACTTCCAGCGCTTCACCGAGGAGGCCGCCGGGACCGAGGCGCTGTTGACCGAGCGTCAGGGCTTTCTCGAGCCCGAGAATGAGATGGAGCAGACGTATAAGGTCACGCAGGACCAGATCGTTGCGAGCGTCGACAAGGCTACCCAGGGCAAGCGCTTCACGCTGAAGCTCGACCAGCTCGGGCCCTACGTCGGCAAGTACTCGCAAACGGGCAACCACCTGCTGGTGGGCGGGCGCCTCGGACACATTGCGTCGATCAACTGGAAGGAAGGCGAGCCGAACTGCGAGCTGAACGTGAACGAGACCGTGCACGACGTACAGTTTCTGCAGAACGACAACGAGTTCTTCGCCGTCGCGCAGAAGCGGCACACGTACATCTACAACCACCAAGGCGTCGAGGTGCACGAGCTGAAGAACCACATTGGCGCGACGCACCTCGACTACCTGCCGTACCACTACCTGCTTGTGTCTGGCGGCACGACCGGGTGGATCCGGTACCAGGACGTGTCGACGGGCCAGCTTGTTGCCGAGCTGCGGTCGAAGCTCGGGCAGACGACGGCGCTCACGCACTCGCGCTACAACGGTGTCGTGCACGCCGGGCACCACAACGGCACGGTCACGCTGTGGGCGCCGAACATGGCGACGCCGCTGGCGAAGGTGCTGAACAGCCGCGGACCCGTGCGCTCGATTGCCATCGACCGCAGCGGCAACTACATGGCTGCGGCGGGCCAGGACCGCTCGATGAAGATCTGGGACATCCGCAACTTCCAGCTGCTCGACTCGTACTTCACGCCGACGCCGGCGACGTCGCTGAGCATCAGCGACACCGGCCTGCTTGCCGTCGGCTGGGGCCCGCACGTCGAGGTGTGGCGCGACGCGCTCACGCGCTCGGGCGAGCGCCCGCGCGCACCGTACATGTCGCACATCGTGCCGGGCCAGCAGGTCTCGTCCGTCAAGTTCTGTCCCTACGAGGATGTGCTGGGCGCGGGCATCTCGCGCGGATTCGAGTCGCTGCTCGTGCCGGGCAGCGGCGAGGCCAACATCGACGCGCTCGAGATGAACCCGTACACGTACGCGACGCGCACGGGCCGGCGCGAGGCGCAGGTGCACAGCCTGCTCGAGAAGATCCAGCCGGACATGATCACGCTCGACCCGACGGACATCGGCAAGGTCGACCGGCGCAGCCACGCGCAGCGGCTGAACGCGGCGCAGAAGGAGGCCGAGGAGCAGGAGCAGGCGCTGCGCGAGGCGGCGAAGCTGGCGCCGCGGCCCGGCGTGAAGCCGAAGAACTCGGCGCTGCGGCGGCTGCTGCGCAAGAAGACGCGCAACGTTGTCGACGAGCGCAAGATGCGCATCCAGAGCGCGATGGAGCGCGAGCAGGCCGCGCGCAAGCGCGCCGAGCGCGCCGCGAAGGGCCTGCCCGAGGAGGACGAGAAGGTCGGCCCGGCGCTGCGCCGCTTCCTCTAAGCGGGCGCCGAGCCTGGTGCCGAGCCCAGCGCCAAACTCAGCGCCAAACGGGCGCCTGGTCGCGCCTGCGCGAAACGCTCTTGCTTAATTGTACCATTTATGAGGCCGCGCCGCGCGTCGCCGTGGCACGGGACAGGCGCCTCGCCGTGCTGCAGGCACGCGCTGGCCTCGCTGCGTTGCTAGCTACTGCATCTATGTATTTATTATCTTTTCAGCCAGCTCGTCCGTGCAGTCGCGCACGAGAACGTGGAAATGCGACACGCTCGGCACGCTCTGCAGCCGCCCCGTGTTCTTGAACCACAGCGTGTTCTGCGGCGGCACGGCGCAGCGCTCGACGAACTCGCGGCGAATGAAGCTCTCGATTGTTTCTGTTGCCTCGCGCGTCGGAAACTCGCTGTTGTCGCACGGAATCGGCACCTTCGACCACACGACGAAGTGCCGGATGCCCGGCTCGAAGTAGTACGAGAAGTCGTTTTCAAGAATCTTGACGTCGTCGCGGCACGCGAGAAACGGCTGGCCCGAGCTCTGCAGCCGCGCGCCGGTCCACTGCAGCCGCTCAGCAATCACGAAGTTCGCCGTGCCGCCGTGCGTCTGCTCGAACCGGCGCTTCGCGGCGTGGTACGCCTGCAATTGCTCGGGCGAGCGCACAAGCAGCTCGAGCTTTCTCGCGGCAATGATTTGCCCCGCACGCTGCCACGAAATCATGAGAACCCGCGGCGCCAGCTGCCACGGACCCGACGCGGCTAGCCTTATCGAGTGTGCCACACCACCGCCCAAAAGTCATTCACCGCAGCTCACGAAAACGCAAGTGCGGCGACTCATTCACCCGTTGCGAGCCACCCACCGTTGCGAGTTAGCCACCCGTGCGCGATGCCGAAACCCCTCCCGAAGCCCGAGCACACTAACCCTCGCGGCATTCCGCAGGCGCCGTTCCTGGGCAGCATCGACGACTACGCGAGCGACCTCGACGAGGCGACGGCGCTACTGCGGCAGCTGCAGGAGCAGCTGCAGAAGTACCAGTTCATGGAGCTCGCAACAACCAACCGCGCAAAGAACCTCGAGAGCAAGCTCCCGGACCTGCAGAAGAGCCTCGAGTCCGTGCAGTTTCTGCAGCAGCAGTCCGAGCCCTACGAGGCGCAGTACGAGCTCAACGACACCGTGTTTGCGAAGGCCGAGATCCACCCGCTGCGCTCGGTGTGGCTGTGGCTCGGCGCAAGCGTCATGCTCGAGTACCCGATAGACGAGGCGGTCGACACTTTGCAGGCGAAGCTGGACGCCACGCACAAGGGCCTCGAGGCGTGCCGTGAGGACCTGGAGTTTCTGCGGGAAAACATCACGACCATGGAGGTGAACACGGCGCGCGCAATCAATTGGCAGGTTGCGTACCGCAAGGCGCACCCGGCGAAGGCCGAATAATTGAACCGTTGCGGCAGCGGCGTTTGAACGGCTGTTCAGTGCCAGCATCTTGAATGAACACAATGCATGCCACCGGCTAATTCCTAGATCGGCTATTATAGTGGGCGCGAGCGCACCGCCAGTGTATATAACAACCCTCACAGAAGTATAGCTGCCAAACATACTCGGCAATGCACTAGAAGCGAACTATGTAATTACACAAGTAGTGCTCTGTACGCCTAGCACTAAACAAGTTGTTACTTCGTGGACAAGCTACGTCGTGTTGAGTGCTAGGTCGTGCACTTCAGTGCTAGGTCATGCACTTCAGTGCTAGGTCGTGCACCCGGCAGCAAGGCAACGCTCTTCGTGCGGTTCATACGTTACGGCGTACAGGTTCTATTTACATTTAGTGCTGCTCGAAGTCGTCCGACAGGTTCAGCATGAGCTCCTTGTTGTCGAGCAGCAGCTTGTTGCCGGACTGGCTCACGAGCTTGCTGATCTCGCGCGCCGTGTCGATCTTCTTCAGACTCAGGTAGCCCTTGTGCTTCTTCACGGCCTCGCCAATCAGCTCGGCGCTGCGCGCGTCACCCTGCGCGCGCACAATCGCGCTCTGCTTCTCCTGCATCGCCTTGTCGACGACGAACGCCGCGCGCAGCGCGTCCTGCTGCGCAATCTGCTTCGCCTCGACCGCCGCCGTGAACTCGGGGCTGAACGACATCATCGTCAGCGACACGTCGTCGAGCTGGATGTTGAAGCGCGCCGCGCGCTTCATCAGGCTCTCGCGCACGAGCCGGCTCACCTTCTCGCGCTGCGTGATGAGCTGCGACGCGTTGAACTGCGCCACGACCGCCTTCAGCACCTCGTTCACAATCGACGGCAGAATGCGCTCGTCGTAGTCGAGGCCCAGCGTGCGGTAGATCGTCGCCAGCGACTCGACACGCGGCCGCGACAGCACACGGCACGTAATGTTCACCATCTGCAGGTCCTTCGTGCCCGTGAGCGACGCCACGCTGCGCGGCTTCGCGCGCACGTCGTAGATGATCGGCCGCTGCAGCCACGGAATCGCAAAGTGCGTGCCCTCGTTGTACAATTGCGGCTGGATGCCGCTCGTGCGCGAGTAGATGATGGCGCGGTGGCCACCCTCGACGTTGAAAAGCGCGCTGTTCAGCAGCAGCGCGCCGCCGCCGAGCAGAATGAGGCCGCCCAGGCCGGCAAACATCGACGCGGGGTTGCCGCCTGCGCGCGGCATGCGCGGGCCGCCGGCGCGGCGTCCACCGCCGCCGCCCGAGCTCCGAAGCTTCTGCAGCTGGGCGAGCAGGTCCTGGAACTGCTTTTGCGGGTTGGAAGACATCCCGTTCGTGGCGTTGCTGAGCGTCGGCGGGTAGTGAGGCGACTATTGATCCCGGCGACCCAGCGAGCGGGGCAAGGAACCGGGCCCGGGCTGGGTGCGAGCCAACCCCCGCGGGATACGCTTAGCCGCCGCCGCGCCACAACATACTGCTGCGGCCCCGGTTCGGGGACTGAGCGCTTAGTAACGCTAGGGCTTCGTCGCGGCACGCGCCAAGCCCCACGCACGCGGGTCGCTCGCTGACCGCTGCCCAGAAATTGGTCCCAGCACGTGATTAAATGCGACCAACTCACGAGCCGCCCGCGCCGGGCTCTGGTGAAATCTTCGGTTCCACATCCACTGAAACCTCTACTACCTCGTAGACTAATAATGGCCGGTGTCACCGTGAAGGACGTTCCCGCGCAGGAGTTTATCAACGCATACGCTGCTTTCCTGCAGCGCCAGGGCAAGCTGGATGTCCCCGGCTACGTCGAGGTCGTCAAGACCTCCTCGAGCAAGGAGCTCCCGCCCCAGGACTCGGCCGGCTGGTTCTACAAGCGCTCGGCCTCCATCGCCCGCCACGTCTACCTGAACAAGGACGTCGGTGTTGGCAAGCTCAACACGCGCTACGGCTCGCGCATCAACCGCGGCTCGCGCCCGTCTCACCACCGCTCCGCCTCGGGCTCCGTCAACCGCAAGGCCCTGCAGGCCCTCGAGAAGCTCGGCGTCGTCGCCGTCAGCGAGAACGGCGGCCGCCGCGTCACCGACAACGGCCAGCGTGACCTGGACCGTATTGCTGAGCAGACTCTGTCTTCCCTCGCCGAGGCCAGCGACAACGAGGACGACGAGTAAATTAAGTTATTCACGAAAACCGTGTATTGGTACATATGTTATCTTAAATTAACCGTAGGTTCCCGAGAATCCAGTGGGAACTGAGGTCCGAAAGGATCAACAAGACTCGCTAATTCTCTCTAAGAACGGTCTCCTCCCATCTAACTCCGCTGCCGAGCTGGACTTGGTAGCGCTGCATTTGCACCTATTTATTGCATGAGCTTATTTATTTATTTATTCATGTTTTCTGACGCATGGAACCACTTCACACTGTTAACACTGAGTGGCTAACACCGAGCGGCTAACACCGAGCGGCTAACACTGAGCGGCTAACACTGAGCAGCTAACACTGAGTGGCTAACACAGAGCGATTGATTGTCAGAGATTGTTAGTGGCACGATAGACGCTCGCTTCAAACCAGACGTTTTTATCAACTCAATCCGTGGAAGAGCTGCGCTCCATATATCTCAATGAGTCTGGTAATCTGAGTGATCTGTCGATGGCTTGCTCTCAGCTGAGCTTTTAGATTGCCTCTCCGATTGACCAGGGCCGCTCCATTGTTGCGGGTCCCCCGAAGTTTCGGTGTGACTAGCGGCATGTTCAATCGTCTCTGCTCAATCGCCTGAGTGCTCAGCCTGCGCTTCTCAGACGACTTTTTGGCGTGCTGGCTCGGAGCCCGGTGGCGTGGGCTCCTGTCTTCGCGCACCTGCCCTCGAACACGATCATCGCGAGCGCACATGGAAGCGTCTCGAGTGCATGAGCGACGTAACCTTGACCTGAGTGTCCTCCTCGGCGCTACTGATAAGGTAAGTCCGACGTCTTGCATGCGCCGACAGTGTACATGTGATACGCACGCGCATATTACACAATGCACAATCAGTCCCACTTCAGCAGGTACATGGGGCCCCTTGCCCAAGTAACAAGCCGAGTTCCTCAATTTGAAGCACAAAAAGGGCACCAATTGTCAAGATATGCTCTTACATTGAATGCACTGCATATCCCTTACTTTCTCCTCGACGCGCTCAGCTTACGCTTCGCTGTCACCCCGGCCCATATGCATGATATGATGCATGTGATGATAGGGCCGTTGTGCATTTGCTTATCATATCACAATGCCTTGCATATGCTCTTAACCCTCCAGACCTCGCCAGCTCCCCCACACTGTGTATAAGTAGTCTTCGTATCCACTTTGCCACTGTTCTGCTCACCTCCAGCTCCCCTCCCACTCCGAGCGAGTGCGAGCCCCCGACAAACAATGGCCGACATCAGTGCAATTGGCTACGCGTCGGAAACCACTCCTTACGACGGGCTATTCGGCAGCGACCGCGAGCAGCACAACCAGCACTTCGTCCTGGCAACCGCACCGCAGAGTGACTGTCTTGACGAGGACATTGAGCCGCTGTTGCGCCTCCAGGAGCACTTGGACGACGACGGAAACGACCGCACTCTCGACAGCGTTCACGCCAAATTCGACACTAACAAGGTGAAGCATGAGGGCAGATACTCGAGCCTCGGGAAGCTGAAGGCGCCCAGCAGCGACATTCGGCCTGATGACCTGCGGTTCGATACCGGTACCCAACACGCAGGCTCTGCAGTCAACGTGAGGCCCGGCGCGTTTTGTCAAAGCGGCTACGAACAGATGCAAAACTCCATTATTGGTGGTCTGGATGACGTTGACTTCGGTGCGAGTCTGTGCTCTGACCCCCCTTATGACTTGACCTACGAGCCCACGGATGACACTAGCTTCCAGCCTACTCCTGGCCTGCAGAGGACCACCCCCAGCGCCGGGTCCAACTTGGGGCTCAGCAACGACGAACAAGCGCTTGGCTCTGCCACTGACTCGGCTCAGTCGCCTGAGTTCCCTCCGTACGAGTACACAAAGGAGGACACGGTTGCTGCGATGAGCGACTACGGCCTGGGAGCACCACGCGTTCTCCCGACCAACTTCAACGGCCCGGAGTATGAAGATTCTGGTTTCTCAGCGCTTGGTGGACTGCACAATGGCTATCACAGCGAGGGCGACTTCTCGGGTGGCACTTTGGGCCAATCGGGCAAGACGCCTGAGCTCAACACATGGCAACATGCGGCTCTCTCCGCTGCCTATGCGGACGCAAGCAAGGCTGCTGCAATCCGTGCTCTCATTGAAGCGTCATTTCACCCTCAGTCCCCGGACTTGTACGACAACCTCGGACGTTCGTTGACTGGTGGCGGAAACCTTGACTACCACCCAGTGTATGGAGTCTACCGGAGCATGCAGTCTAGCGAGTCCCCGTCGTCGCTGCTGAACACGCCGAACTTGGTGAATCTGCTCAACTCGCCCACCTTCGAGCCGCCTTCGCGGGGTGTCAACCATGCGATTGTCAAAAGCCGCTCCAGCAACTCTCGCAAGTCGGCAGCTCCAGAGTTTGAGACCAAGCTACTGCCGCGCCCGTCATTCGCATCTAGCAGTGCGTCGGGTGGAAGCTTCATGATGGTGAACCTCCGCATGAAAAAAGGGGCCCAGAAGAGAAAGGCTGGCGGTGGAGTGAACAAGCGGGGCAACTCCAACTCAAAGCCGCGGTCGCTGAATGATCAGACCGACACCTGGCAGATTGGAAGTCTGTAAGCATTGACTTCGGCGGCTCCTACGATTATCGGCACAACCCTGCGGGCTAGGGCAACTCACGCACCGATAAGACCTTGAAAGCATAGCGCACCCTTTAGGTGTGTTAAAGAATGAGAAACTCAGCAATCCGTTATTGGGTTCATTGGGACTCCTCCTCTACACTCATGTTGTATTCGGCATCTATCATTAAAAGCCCCTCGTATGTATTAAATTATGTATCATCATCATTACCTAGTGAAGTTAATCTACTGTAGTGTGTGGGTTGCACTTCTTAAGCTTTGCTGGATTTTGACTATCGATGAACCGCACGGATTTGTTAAAGCGTGTAGCGACGAACACACGCAAATCGTTTCATACTCAAGGCAGCTTGGAACTCAATGCTCACGCACGAGCGTTGCCCTTCCACTGATCAGGTCCATGCGCTCTTCGAGTGGTGACCTCGCCACATCAACGGTGATGGATCTGAGCTCATCGATAAGTAAATTTGGTGACCCTTCAGTAGTCTCTTAGTGGTCTGCTCGTTACGCTTCAAGCACTGTCAACCGTATTGTGTTGATGATGGCCTAAGTTGGTAGCTGTCCTCTTGCGCGAGCATCGATGGACTATCTAGCTCAGTCCGAGCACCAGCTACGGGTCTTTGCCTAGTCTGTTTCAATTACAATACTACCATAATCTTGACACAATCTGGTAACAGCAAAACAAAAAAAGTTCCCACAGGAAAAGAAAAAAACGGGGCCAACCGGGAATTGAACCCGGGACCTCTCGCAAATCAACTTTAGCTTGCGCTCTAGCCCTAAGCGAGAATCATACCTCTAGACCATCGGCCCTTGATTTGTGATAACCTTCCACAAGGACAAAATATATCCAGTTAAACTATGTATAGTTCCACGAGACACGAGACTCACACGTGGTGCAGCCAAGAAGAGCAACCAATGTGTGCAAACGCAACGTGCAGAAGGAGCTTAGGTATGTGGAATAGAGGGTTTGAATGTTGAACTTTATTTATACTGAGTCGTAGCAATTCTAGCTGTTTCTTGCTGCAGCTTTGCAGGACTCGGACAGGAGCCACGGCACGCGGTCCGCATCGACGCGCATGTCGTCTTACTAAGCGGGTTCTGGGCAAGCCAATTTTTGCATCGCCAACACTTTTCTATTTTTCACACCTACTTTTAGAAACCATGTCTTTCGGCGATCTGTCTACTGCTGCTGGCCTTGATAAGCTCAACACGTTCCTCCTCCACAAGAGCTTCGTGGAGGGCACCGAGGTGAGCGACGCTGACGTGAAGGTTGCTAACGAGGTCGGCCCCAAGTTCGATGCCGAGAAGTACCCCAACATTGCGCGCTGGTACAAGACGGTTGCCGCCAACAAGGAGCTTTCTGGCGAGTCCAAGGAGGCTGAGGGCGACGACGACGATGTCGACCTGTTCGGCTCTGACGACGAGGGTGTCGACGAGGAGGCCGAGAAGGTGAAGCAGCAGCGTGTCAAGGAGTACGAGCAGAAGAAGGCTGCCAAGGGCCCCAAGCCCCCTGCCAAGTCCATGGTCACGATCGAGGTCAAGGCCTGGGACGACGAGACGGACCTGGAGGAGATGCTTGCTAACGTCAAGAAGATCGAGATGGACGGTCTTCTGTGGGGTGGCCACCAGTTCATTCCTGTTGGCTTCGGCATGAAGAAGCTGCAGATCAACTGCGTTGTTGAGGACGACAAGGTTCTCATGGACGACCTTACTGAGAGCATTGAGGCCGACGAGGACCACGTCCAGTCTGTCGACGTTGCTGCCATGGCCAAGATCTAAGCTAGCCCTAGCCAGCGTATAGTATTTGTTTATAAAGTATTTACAGCAAGTACTGAATGAGTTCAGTTGCGATCCCGCCGATTCTGGTTGGCAGATTCGCATGTTTCGGCCGGTTGCCTGGCTGCTCAACTTCCGGCCCGCGATTACTTAATTTTTTTGTCCATTAGGCTCTGCTGCAGGGAATTTTTCAGACAGCCCAGTAAACAATGGGGCTGTTCTCGAGCAGCAAGGTTGACGCAAGCAGTGCGTCACTATTTTCCAAGCCCGTGCGGCGCGATGATTTAATAAACGAGGCTCGCGAGGCCCACAAAGCCGCGCCTGCGCCTGTCGCACCAGAGAGCGAGCCTGAATCGGAGTCCAGCGACAGCGAGGCCGCCGAGGACGAGGAGCCCGGGCTTGAGGAGAAGTATTTGCTAGCCCGGGACGCGAAGACGAAGCCGAAGAAGAGTGCCGAAGAGGCGCCTGAGGCGGAACAATCGGACAATGGCTCCGAAAGCGAGGCCGAAGCCGACGATGACGCGGCCAAGGACGCCGAGTCCAAGGCCAATGAGCCGCGGGAGGACGACATGGAGCGCACGCTGTTTGTGAAGAATGTGCCGTACTCTGCGATTACAGACAAGAAGGTATTCCGCGCGTTCCGGCGGCTGTTTGAGCCCGACGTGAAGTCGGTGCGGTTCCGGTCGATTGCGATGAGCGAGATGATGCCACGCAAGGCCGCGTTCATCAAGCAGAAGCTTCACCCGTCGCGCGACGCCGTGAACAGCTATGTTGTGTTTAAGTCTGCGGATCGCGTCTACGAAGCGATGAAGGAGCTGAACGGACGCGAGTTTTCGGAGCACCATCTTTTTGTTGACCACGCGGCGCATCCGCGCAAGCAGGACTCAAAGCGGTCCGTGTTTGTGGGCAACCTGCCGTTCGAGGCGTCCGAGGAGGCGCTATTCACGCACTTCAAGGACTGCGGCGCGATCGAGAACATCCGCATTGTGCGCGACCCGCAGTTCAACGTCGGCAAGGGGTTTGCGTACGTGCAATTTGAGGACGTGTCGACGGTGCAGGTTGCGCTGCTGAAGAACGAGCAGCCGTTCGAGAACCGCGAGCTGCGCGTGACGCGGTGCCAGTCGAAGGCGACGAAGAAGCCAAACAAGCCCGCGCAGAAGCCGCTGTACCAGCGCAAGGCGGAGCCGAAGAAGCCGCGACGGCGCGAGCGCGTCGACGAGGCCGGCATGGTCCTGGAGGGTGAGCGCGCGAAGGTCGGCAAGCCCGGCATCGACAAGAAGCGGCGGCGGAAGGCGCCAAAGGGCCCCGGCGCGGCACGGCCGAAGAAGCCGCGGCACAATTAACGACTAACTATTTAAATTCCGTTTACGTTAATCTCTACGAGACCTGCACAGGCCAATTCAAAGGCTTCCAAGTGGCCCCAAGCGTGCGCCATAGCCCAAGCGTGCGCCATAGCCCGAGCGGGTCATAGCCAGCCGCCCAAACTTTTAAAAGGGCCTCACATGAGCCGGCGCAGGTCCGTGTCGCTCCACTGCGGGTGCTTTTTGCGCGCAAACAGAACCGGCTGGTCGACCTGGCTCGGGTCCTCCGTGTCCGGCGCAACAATGGAAGACGGCTCGAGAACAACACTGTCGAACTCGACCTTCTCGCCGCGCCACTCGGGATACAGCAGCTCGACGCGCGGCGACTGCTTGTGAATCTGCGTGCGCTGCGAATCCATGAAGGCCGTCCAAGAAGCCTGGCCGGGCGTATCGCGGATCCGGCCGACTATCGTGAGCACGTAAGTAAGCGGAGGCAGCAGGCCCAGAGCTAGTCGGCGGTTGAGGCAGAGCGCCCAGGATTCGAGCGTGCGGCGATCAGAATTCACTCGAGGTAAATCCTCAATTAGACGAGCGCGGCCGCGGCGGCGCTTGCCGTCGCGGGCTGCGGTTTGGTGATCAATGGCGGGGCCCCGCAGGCCGGGCGCTCGCATGGCTCGCGCGCCTAGTTTAATCGTATCATCAGTAATCGGATTATCAGTGCCGCTGGGCGACGTCCGGCAGGCGTAGCTTTGCCCGATCCGGACGGATTAGCGAGTCATCCGCGGTCATGCGTCAGCCACACATGTGACGACGTGACGAGGCACATTATTGATAACGCGTGGCCACACTGCAGCGCCGCGCAGCCGCTGGCAAACAGGTTCCGGGACGCCGCGCCCAACCAGGGCCCTCAATTCCTGGAACGCACCACGCGGCTGCGAAGTAGACGGGCCCGCCGCCGCTGCAGACGCTCGTGAAGATTGCGGTTCTTGCGTCTCCGGTCCGGGGTAGGGCAAGGGCGCGCGGTTCGCAGCAAATGTGCGCCGGCACAGCGACGCACGCAGAGCCGCCGCGCAGGGCCCGAGCGCCAAACCGGCAGTGCAACAGGCACGGCGCGCCATGGCCGCACGCAGCGAATTGAGCCACCGGCGCCGCCGCGGCCCGGCGCGCCGCCGCACCGCGCGCGCGAGACGCTTAAATTTGGGAGCACCCAGCCACTCCCACGGGCCCGAGCGAGCCCCTGCCCAGACCACAAAGAGGCCCTCGCCGGTTCTTGTTTCTCAGTTAGCCACCCAGGACGCCGACGCCTGCGCTTGACGGATGGGGATTGTGCGGCAGATCAAGAATGTGACCGGCGGGTACTCGTCGTCGCAGGTGAAGGTGCGCGACGTGACCGCGAACACCGAGGCGACGCCCGTGCGCTCGCAGATGCAGGACATCGCCGACCTCACGTACGACAGCACCGAGGTCGTGCTCATCATGGACATGCTCGACAAGCGGCTCAATGACCGGGGCAAGTACTGGCGGCACGTGCTGAAGTCGCTGGTGCTGCTCGACTACCTTGTGCGCTTCGGCTCCGACGCGGTCGTGCTGTGGTGCCGCGAGAACCTGTATATCGTGAAGACATTGCGCGAGTTCCACCACCTCGACGACTCCGGCATGGACGTTGGCGGCGCGATCCGCGCGCGCGCGCGGCAGCTCACGGACCTGATCTCGAACCCGGAGCGGCTTGATGCCGAGCGCCGCGACGGCGGCCGCCGGCGCCGCCCGCGACGATATCGCGAGTCGGCGAGCCCGCCGCAATTACCCGAGCGCAACGGCGGCGGCGCCGACGACGACGACGACGAGCTGCGCCGCGCGCTCGAGCTGAGCAAGGAGACGGCCGCCCAGGAGGAGGAGCGCCGCCGCATGGTCGGCGGCCGCAGCGCCAGCCAGGAGGACCTCACGCGCGCAATGGCGCTGTCGCAGCAGAACGACGCGGCGCTGCTCGCGAGCCAGAACACCTACGACCCGTTTGCGGCGCAGGCGTTCGCGCAGCAGCAGGCGCTGGCCCAGCAGCAGGCGAACGCCGAGGCCGCCGCGCTCGCGCAGGCGCAGCAGGAGTACCTGGCTGCACAGCAGCAGGCGCAGGCCGAGCAGCAACGGCTCTACGAGATGCAGCAGGCGCAGCAGGCGCAGCTCGCGCAATACCAATACGAACAGCAGCTAGCCGCGCAGCAGGCGCAGAGCCCACCAGCACAAGAGCAGACGCCGCTCAAGACGGGGTCAAACAACCCGTTTGCCGCGTTCAACCAGCAGCAGCAGCAGAAGCAGGCCGACGAGCAGGCGGCGCGGCCAAACCTCGGCCGCCGCCAGAGCCTGCACCGGCAATCGACATTCGACAGGGAACACATGGACCGGCTCGACCAGATTCTGAGCCTCGAGGCGCCAATGGACACCTTCGGCAACACGGGTATGGCGAAGATGCCGGCGCAGCATACGCAGGGCGAGTTTGTGGACTCGAGCGGGCGCGGGCTCACGGCAATGCTCACGGCGCGCAAAACGGGGTCCACAAACAACCCGTTTGCCGGCCAGGGCCAGCAGTACACGGGCATTGCCACGACGCAGATGCATCCCGAGCACACGGGCTACGGGTTCGGCAACGCGAACGGGAACCGCAGCAGCACAAACCTGATAGATCTGTGATTGGGCCGTATATATTGAGACGTTCAAAATTTAGAGGGCATTGCGTTGGGGTGCGCTGTGTTTTGTTCACTAACCTTATGACTTTAGCCTGCGGGCGTTTTACTTGATTTATTGTAACATCTGGCAACGGGAGAACCACCGGACAACTACCGGGTGGGTTGTAACGCGATTTTGTTGATGCAACTTCTGCAACGGCTGGGCTTTGTCTACTTAACTGGCAATCTTGATGGGTTCCAGTGCAGGGTTGACAGGATTTGGGCATCGTCATCGAGTAAGTGAGTCCCGTAATTAGTGTGCACAACACTGAGAGTACAAACAACAAAACCAGTAAATTAGAGGGCTGTAGCCTCGATGCGTAGATTAATTAGTTTTAGTGCTAATCACACAGGTTGCCGGTTGGGCGGGTATCATTTCATGGCGCAGGGACGCGCCCTGGAGTCGTGCAGAAGGCGGCCCACCAGGCCCAATGAGGCGCTGGCGGTCCGCGAGGAATAAATACAGTCTGAATGGGGGGCGTGGCACCGCCCGCAGTGGTCACCGCGGAGCGCTGCTCGTGCTGCCCGAGAGCCGGCCCTCGCGCGGCGGCAGAAGATGGTGCTCGCGGTCCTCCATGAACGGGGGCCGGATCGGCATGCCCGGAACGTGGTCCTCGGCGTCGAACGCAAGTAGGGACAAAATGGAGGATCCGCGACGGCGCAGGCGCTCGCGCAGGCGCTGGCCGATATGTGAGTTGGAGGACGCGTGGCTGGCGTGGCTGGCGTGGCTGATCCAGGAGTCCTGCGTGCGCGTCGGGTAGATGCGCACGCTCTCGACGGACGACGAGTACGACGACTGCGACGAGTCGACGGCCTCGGACGGCACGAGGCTGAGCGGGCCGCCGTCGTCGACGTAGCCGGCGTCCTTGGGCGGCGTACGCACGGCGGCGCGCGCGTCGGAACCGTCCGGCATCTGGAAGCGGTTGAGCACGTTCGTGAACTGGCTCATGAGCTCGAACAGCGTCTCCTGCGTAATGTTGCGGCCCGAGTAGCGCAGCTGCTCGTACAGCGTGAGGAAGCGCTCGACGTACGGCGCGGCCTCGGGCATGAGCAGCTGGCCGTACAGCGCGGCCTCGAGGTACTCGCGCAGGCTGGCGCCGGGCGGGCGCACAAACTCGGGAATGAGCAGCGTGCAGTAGTCCTCGATGAACAGCGGCAGCATGTCGGCCATCTTCCAGAACGGCACGCCGACGTCGAGAATGCCGCCGCGATGCTCCTCCCTGACCTGCGGGTTCTGCAGGCCCGGGTGCCTCACCTGCGTGAAGTCGCGCTGCCCGAGATACAGCTCCTGGCAGCGGCGCTGCGCGTCGGTGATGCGGCGCTTCAGCTTCTTGCCGATGTCGCGGCGGCCCAATTGGTGCGCGCGGGGCAACGCGGCCAGCCACCGGTTCACGGTGACGCGGCGAATGAGGTGCAGCACGACGGCCCACACGGCGATGATCGACATCGCGACAATGACAATGATCGAGTTCCAGAACTGGCCCGAGCTGAAGCTCTGCGGCAGAATGTCGATCGCCGTGCACACAAGCAGCAGCGTGATTATGACAATGATGAACGTGCGGCTCACGTTGTAGAACACCTCGCGCGGCTGCTTGCGCGCGAGCCGCTGCCAGCGCGTCTGGGCAAACCGCGCCGCGGGCTGGCTCGTATGCTTCCACCCGCGGCGCGCCCGCGCAACCGTGGCGGTGTAGCCCTGCTTCCGCATGTATCGCGGTTTGTGGCTGCGGCAGCGAAGCTGGGCCGGGCTTGTGCTGACACATCGCGTAAACAAGGCTGGCGGGCCGTGGCGGTGGCCCGCCTGAATTGGCCGTTTGTCTCAATAATATTTCCGAATTTAAATTCAATTAGTTTTGTCTCCACTGCCGGCGCGTCTTCGCGGCGTTCTCCCAACGGCGTGCATTCCTCAGCGGCATTCCGCGGCATCTGCATCGCCAACTCGTCCCACCTGCCGCTTGTTTCCGGGCGTGTTGTGCGGGTAGTTTCGCTCGGCTGACTCAAACCGATGGACCTCGAGGGCCACCCTGCGCTCGACTGGGACCACCCGCTCGACTGCGTGCCCGTGTCGCGGCTGGCCACCGAGATCAATGAGCTCATCATTGTGTCCGTGGAGTCTGTTGTGCACTCGAACGAGCGCGTGCCGGCGTCGATGCTGCAGCCCATGCTGAAGCGCATCCGCGCCGAGTACTTCTCGCCGGGCACGATCTACGCGCTGCTCGCGAGCCGCCTGCACTTCCAGCAGGAGATGAACGCCGACGCGGCCGCCGCGAAGCTCTGGCGCACGCGCTGGCAGTGCTGCGAGGAGCTCGCGCTGCGGCTCGTGCCGTACTACCTGCCGCACGAGTTTGCGCAGGACCTTGTGTTCGAGTTCTACCCGCTGGCCGACGGCTCGCCGCTCGAGAGCGTGCCGACGTGGCTGCGCGTAAGCGCGCTCGAGCTCGCGATCAAGAGCGAGGCCAAGCGCCTGCTCGCGCACCCCGTGTGCGTGAACATGATCACGGACCTGTGGGACGGCCACCTTGTGCTCGATCCGCTCGTGCACAAAGTACACCGCAGCGACGCGCTGCGCCGGCCCGCGGACCTCGACCGGCTCATGAACGCGCGCCGCGGCGTTGTTGTGCGCTACGACTTCGAGGAGACGTCCATCTTCAAGCCGTCGCGCCTGCGCGTGCCCAAGTACCGCGAGTGGCTCAAGCTGCTCAACCTGGGCATCATCATCACGCTCTACGTGCTCACAATGGGCCCGTCGTCGTCGACCGTGATCGAGGGCCTGTTCCAGGTGTGGGTGGTCGCGTTCATGATCGACGAGCTGAACGTGCTGCGCAGCGTCGGCTCGCACCTCTACTTCCTGTCGCTGTGGAGCGTCTGCGACATCATCACCACCGTGCTCTGCACCGTGTACCTCGTGCTCAAGGCCGCCGCCTACATCGTGGCCGAGAGTGAGTCGGCCGCCGGCAGCATGTGGAACGACAAGAGCTACGACGTGCTTGCCGTGTGCGGCGTGACGCTGATCCCGCGCATGTTCTCGGTGCTCGAGGCCAGCGTCGGCTTCAGCCGCACCGTCATCAGCGTGCGCAAGATGATGACCGAGCTGCTGTGGTGCTGGATCGCCATCACAATGTTCTCCGTCGGGTTCTGGGCCGCCCTCGCCCACTTCGGCAAGGGCGTGTTCACGCGCTCGCAGGTCTTCTACGACCTGTTGCAGGTGCTCTTCGGCTTCACGCCGGCCGTCTGGCAGAGCTGGCAGAAGTACCCGACCCCGGGCGCGCTCATTCTGTTTCTGTACCTGTTCATGGCCCAGTTTGTCGTGACGACAATGGTCACGGCCGCGCTCAGCGCCAAGATCATCGCGTCCAAGGACTCGAGCCTCGAGGAGTACCACTTCCTGAACGCCGTGCGCACCGAGGTCCGCATCAAGAGCGAGCGCCAGGTCCTCTACTTCTACTCGGAGCCGTGGGTCATTTTGTGCGTCTTCCCGCTGCCGCTGCTGCGCCGCATCTTGCCCACGCCGTGGTACTTGCAGACGAACCGGTTTCTGCTGAAGCTCACGCACTGGCACGTCTTCCTCGCCATCTACGCATACGAGCGGCTGTCGAGCGCGCTGATTGCGCGCCGCTCGAAGGTCGCCGAGGAGCAGCACGCGCGCGTACGCAAGCATGTGCAGCGGCGCATGCGCAAGATGCCGCGCCAGCGCGGGCGGCCGTGGCTAAATAGCGGCCTGCCGTCGCCGAGCGCGGACCACCAGCTGCGGCACTTCGCGGGCCAAGTTTCGAGCCAGCCGGGCCCAGCCGGGGGCCAGAGCCAAGGCCAAAGTCAGAGCGCGAGCCAAGGCCAGGCCCAGCAGCCGCTCGTCACGCCGCCGTCCGTGACCACAGGCATCAACAACGGCAGCCTACGCGAGACGAAGTTCGACCTTGTCGAGGAGCTGCTCAACTCGCCGAACCTGAACGCGAGCACTGCCGCCGGCGGGACGGGCCGTGTGCCGAGCGTGGGCACCTGGAGCGGGCCGCCGCCGGGCCGCGCGCCGTCGCACCGGTGGTCGTTCGACTCAGAGCGCGAGACGGCGAGCAGCTTCAACGAGCCGCTCGAGGACATGTCGGATCTGCACGAGTGGATCCGCGAGCTGCACCAGTCGAACGCGCGCATCGAGGAGATGCTTGAGCGGCTGCTCAGCCCGAAATGACATTACGACGACACGAGTCCTAATTTATTCGCATCTACATGTACTATTCTAGCGTAACCAACCAAAGCGCTTAATTGAGGCCCGGGAGGTCATGTTGTTAAAGTGAATCATATTGCCTCAGTTTCACGCCGTACGCTTGCTAAACAACTCATGGAGCGTTATAATTGCCCGCGAGGTGGTCTTGTTGCGGAGGTTATTTCCCCGTTTTAGGTCGGACGCTTGCGAGTTTGTAACGAATTTGTAAATTATGATTTTGCCGGCACGGTTCGCAGCGGACCAAATCTCGCATCTAGGCTTTTAAAGTTTATCTAGCTTGGGTATGCAATCGCGGCGCGCGCTGCATTTGTCCGGCGCCAAGCGCTCGGCGGCGCCGCACCGCTCCATTATCGAGGATGCTTGCAAGGCCACGTGACGGCGCATGGTTGTTTATGAATGCACTGCGTCCAAAATACTCGGTGCCGCGTTCATGCTGCCTCTCTGGATCGACACAGATGCGTGCCACGACGACGCAGTGGCACTGCTGATGGCAAGCGCCCTCCCGTACTTCGACCTGGTCGGAATCTCGGCCGCGTACGGGCGCGTGTCGCTCGACTACGCCACGCGGAACGCCATGGCGCTCATCACGGCGTTCCAGGGCGGCTCCGTGCCAGTGTTTCCGGGGAACGCCAAGCCCGCGGTCGGCAAGCTGCCGCCACACACTGACGGCTCGGGCCTCGACGGCACGGGCCTGCTCTCCGTGCCGCAGGGCCCGAAACAGGGCGACCACACGGCCGTGCCGACGCTGGCCGAGACGCTGCGCCGCGCGCCGCCGCAGCAGCTGTGCATTGTCTGTCTTGGCCCGCTCACAAACATCGCCCAGCTCGCCACAGACTACCCCGAGCTCGTGCCCCAGATAGACGTTATCAGCATCAGCGCCGGCGTCGACAACTTCAACCTCACGGCCGACCCGCACGCGGCCGACATTGTGCTCAATCTCGCCGACGTGATAGCACCGCACGTCCCGCCGAATACCCCCGTGCCGCAGGTCCTGCTCAGCGAGCCGCAGCCGACGGCCGCAATCTCGCAGGCGCTGCTCGAGCAGGTCAAGCACGGCCAGAACCTCGACAAGTACACCGTGTTCCGCCAGATGATGTTCGAGCTGCTCACGCACTACGTCGACCACGTCTCGCCGCTCGTGTGCGACCCGCTGGCGGTGCTGGCGCTGCTCCCGCAGCGGCTCGGCGTCGATCTCGGCGTCGAGTTCACCGACAACGGCAGCATGAAGCTTCTTGACGCCGCGCCCATGTGGCGGCTCGTGCTCGAGAGCATTGAGGAGCTTGAGGCGGGCGAGATGTGACGCGGGCGCCAAACCGTCGCCCTGCAAAGCGTCGTCCAAGACGTCGCCCTCCAAAACGTCGCCAAGACGTCGCCCTGAAAAAGACCGCTCGGAAAAAAAGTCGGATCTCGAATTCGCGTCTGCATATAGCATCAATAAATAAGCATTACTCTACTGAAGGAAGGTCGCACTGGGGTGCGCCAGATATAAACATCGCTGGCATTAGGTAGGCGCCAGGTTGCGCCGCATTAGCCAGCAAACATTGTGCTGACGCTGGGTTTGCACGCTTCAGCCCACAAGCACTTCGTAGTCCCACTCGCTCTCGGGCGGCACCTGCCGCGTCACGGGCTCCTGCGGCGGCGTGGCCAACGACGCCGACTCGGGCACGCCCTTCGCCAGGTCCACGTTCATGAGCGCCAGACGCAGCTCCGACGGCGCCACGGCGCCGCTCCAGCCCGTGCGCTGCCGCTTCGGCTGCTGGTTGAGCGGTGACGGCAGCTGCGTCGACGGCGTCGCGTGCGCCGTCGCGTGGCCCTCCGTCGCCGCCGACACCTCGCCGGGCGACACCTTCAGCAGCGCGCCAAGCACGGCCAGGAAGAACCGCGACGGGTCCTCTTTTGAGATCTCGCGCAGCTTCCCGACGTTCTCAAGGCGCGGCCGCTCAATAGGCACGATCTCGGGTACAAACGGCGGCGGCGGCTGTCGGTTCGCGGCCGACGCTGGCCGCGGCTGTGGAGGCACGCTGGCCTGCGGCGCGTGCTGCTGGCCCAGCTGTTGCTGCTGCTGCTGCTGTTGGCTAAACTGCTGCTGCTGCTGTTGCTGCAGAGCCGCCATCTTCTGCTGCTGCTGCTGCTGGAAGTGCGGCGACAGCTGCTGCTGTGGCAGCGGCATCTGCTGCGGCGCCATCATGTTAGCCGGCGTGTCCTCGCGCAGACGCTTCTGGCCCGCAGCAGCGTTCATCACCGCGTTCTTCTTCAGCTCCTCAAACCGCTGCTGCGACGACGCAGCCTGCTGGTCCGTCGGCAACGGCGGCACGCTCGATGCCGGGTGCAGGCGCTGCGCCAGCTGCTGCTGGTGCTGGGCCAACGCGCTCGGCGGCCGGCCCTGGCGCATCTGCTGCATCTGTTGCATCTGCTGCATCTGCTGCATGCTCATCGCCGATGCCGGGTTCTGCTGCATGCCCTGGCTATTAAGGGCCGGTCCGGCGTTCGGCGACATACCCGCGTTCATGGCCCGTGACGAGTGCGGCGTCGGCACGGCCATGTTCTGCAAGGGGATGTTGGACCCCGAGCTGGTGCGCTCCTGGCTCGAGCGCGTGCGCTGCGGCACCGTGCGCGGCATACCCGGCGTGGAGCCTGGCGGCCCCAGAGGAAGTCCCTGTGTGGACAACATGTTCATTGTGTCGCCGTTTGTCGTGCTGCCCGCGCCGGGCCCACGCTGCTTGTCGATGGCGAACCGGTTGCTCTCCGTAACGTAGTTGAAGAACTGCCGCAGGTCCTTTTTGTAGTCCTCGAGCTTTGCCGGCGTGACGAGAAACACACCGGACTCGGCGTGCTTCAGAATGATCGCCATGATGGGCCGGAAGCGCATGAGCCGCAGCGTGCCCTTTTTGTTGCGGTGAGAGTACAGGTAGTACAGCGGGATGAGGTGCTCGATGCGCGTGATCATGCGTGGGATTGCTGCCGACGACAGCTCGGCGCGCATCGTCATCATGTCCTCCTCGCTGAGGGCCGGGCGCGTGGCCTTGAGCTCGGCCTCGATCTGCGGCGTCTGCATGCGCAGCTCGTCGCTGAGGCGCTTCAGCTCGCGCGTCTCGGCCTCGTCCACAAGCCCGTTCTCGAGCGCACTCTGCAGCTCGGGAATGCTCATCTCGCGCACAAAGCGCCCGCCAATCACGACCGGCGGCTGCTGCGCCGGTGACGACGGCCGGTTATGCGTGCTCGGCGTCGCCGGCGGCATGCCGAACTGCTGCATAGGCCCCTGCATGGGGTTCGACGGCGCGACCGGCGAGCTGCCCATGCCCATGCCGTGGCTCATGTTACCCGCGCCAGGAATGCCGGGGCTCATTGTGCCGCTGCTCGGCAAGTTTGCGCTCATGCTGTTGCCCATGCTGTTTCCCATGCTGTTACCCATGTTCACCTGCGGGCTCATGCCCATGCCCGAGGCCGCCGGCGACATGCTGTTCATGCCGCCCATGCCGCCCATGTTCATGCCGCCCATTCCGGCGGCGGCGCGCTTCTTCTGCTCCTGGTGTTGTTGCTGGAGCATGAGCTGCTGGCGGTAGCGCGCCTCGGCGCGCTGCTGCTGTGCGGCCTGCGCGGCCGCCTTGGTTTGTGCTTGTTGCTGGGCCTGAGCCTGAGCCTGAGCCTGCGCCTGGGCTTGTGCCTGCGCCTGAGCCTGCTGCTGGGCCTTTGCCTGCGCTTGTGCCTGCACCTGTGCTTGCCGCTGCTGGGCCTGAGCCTGCGCCTGCGCCTGCGCCTGTTGCTGAGCTTGGGCCTGTGCCTGGGCCTGTTGCTGGGCCTGGGCCTGAGCATGGGCCTGTGCTTGAGCGTGGGCTTGCGCCTGCGCATGAGCCTGTGCCTGGGCGTGGGCCTGAGCCTGCTGGGCCTTCTGGGCCTGCTGGGCCTGCGCTTGGGCCTGGGCCTGCTGCTGAGCCTGCTGCGGGTCGCGGCTCTGCAGCTCGCTACGCCGGCGCAGCGCTAGCTCGTAGGCGTAGCGCGAGAGCTTGTTGCGCAGCTGGTCGAAGACCTCGGCGGGGACGACGCGCTGGCGCACGAGCTGCACGACGGACTCCCAGGTCGTGGCCTCGGCGGGCAGGCCCGGGAACTGCGCGCGCAGGTGCTGCGGGATCGGGGTCTTTGGCCCCTGCGGCATGATTTCGCGGAACGCGCGGCTCTTCTCCTCCTGCGTGATGGGTCCTGGCGCGGGCATGCGCTGCGCGGCGGTGGCCGGCCTCGGCCCCGCGCCGGCTCCCTGAGCGCTCGGCGGGCGGCCGCCGGGCATCGTCTGCGCGGGTCCCATGCCCATTCCGGGGTTGCCGAGCATCTGGCCCTGGTTTGGGCGCACGGGCACGCCGCCGAAGCTCTGCTGGCCCATCTGCGGGCTCATCTGTGGGCCCATCTGGCCGCCGACGGGCGCGCGGCCCATCTGGCTGCTCATGGGCCGGTCCCACGGGGCCGGTACGTGGGGCTGCTGCTGCGGGGTCTGCGCGGGCATGGCCGGCGCCGATCGGAAGAGCACCCGTCTGAAC
>JAKUBX010000079.1:0-26776 GCA_030566975.1 Entelexis potacharoeniae
GGGGGGGGGGGGGGGGGGGGGGGGGGGGGATGTCATTAAGCGGACGGCCAATGAGGCCGTGAGTGTGCATAAATGGGTGTGCATACGGGTGTGGCCATACCCTTTCCCAGACCACATTCGTGCCGACTGCATTAGCATTGAGCATTTAAATAGCACGCAACACTACACGCACACTACAATAACCGCTCGCTAGGCTTGTTAGTTTGCGCAAAATGTGCGCGACGCTGTTACGGTTCAATTGGAGTAGGTATGCTCACACTGCGAGACTTGCCTTACGTTGCCGCTTGAGCCCACGGAAATCGCCATGCCAAATACATTTATTCAAAACTACGTCTCTCTTATTTAGTGCACGAATCTTGAGGGTCAGTGGACGCGCGGCCAAATGGCAGCGGCCGCATGGTAGCGGTGAATTTTGAGCCGTGGTTAGGTCAACTCTTTAGTCACTTGGAAATTTTCAGACCGTGGCCGACAACAAATTTTGTTCATGGAGCACACAATCAAGCCGGAGAGCACGGTGCCGCCCGTGGACACGAGCCAGTGGCCGCTGCTTCTGAAGGATTGGGACAAGCTTGTTGCCCGCACGGGCCATTACACGCCGATCCCCGCGGGAAGCAACCCATTGAACCGCGACCTGGCGTCGTACGTCTCGACCGGTGTGATCAACCTGGACAAGCCCGCGAACCCGAGCAGCCACGAGGTTGTTGCGTGGATCAAGCGCATTCTTCGCGTCGAGAAAACGGGCCACTCCGGCACGCTCGACCCGAAGGTGACGGGCTGCCTCATTGTATGTATTGACCGTGCAACGCGCCTCGTGAAGAGCCAGCAGGGCGCCGGTAAGGAGTACGTGTGCGTGCTGCGCCTGCACGACGCGCTGAAAGAGGAGAAGGAGCTCGGCCGCGCGCTCGAGACGCTCACGGGCGCGCTGTTCCAGCGCCCGCCGCTGATCAGTGCCGTGAAGCGCCAGCTGCGTATCCGCACGATCTACGAGTCAAAGCTGCTCGAGTTCGACAACGACCGCCAGCTCAGCGTCTTCTGGGCGTCGTGCGAGGCCGGCACGTACATGCGTACCATGTGCGTGCACCTCGGCATGCTGCTCGGGGTCGGCGGCCACATGCAGGAGCTGCGCCGCGTGCGCTCGGGTGCCCTCGACGAGAACGACGGCATGGTCACGCTGCACGACCTGCTTGACGCGCAGTGGATGTACGACAACAGCCGCGACGAGTCGTATCTGCGGCGGTGCATCCGCCCGCTCGAGTCGCTGCTTGTTGGCTACAAGCGCGTTGTTGTGAAGGACTCGGCCGTGAACGCCGTGTGCTACGGCGCGAAGCTGATGATTCCCGGTCTACTGCGCTACGAGCAGGGCATCGAGGTCGGCGACGAGGTTGTGCTCATCACGACAAAGGGCGAGGCGATTGCGCTCGGCATTGCGCAGATGTCGAGCGTCGACCTTGCGTCGTGTGACCACGGCATTGTGTCGAAGATCAAGCGCTGCATCATGGAGCGCGACACGTACCCACGGCGATGGGGTCTTGGCCCCGTTGCGCAGCGCAAGAAGCAGCTCAAGGCCAGCGGCAAGCTCGACAAGTTCGGCAACACGAACGAGGAGACGCCGAGCGAGTGGAAGAAGGACTACGTCGACCTGTCGAACCAGCCCGGCGTGGATGCGAAGCCCGTTGCGCCGACGCCTGCCGCGGCTGCGGCTGCTGCTGAGCCTGCGAAGGCCGAGGCCGCGCCCGCGGACGTGAGCATGAACGATACCACGGCGGCCAGCTCCGACGACGAGAAGAAGGACAAGAAGGATAAGAAGGAGAAGAAGGAGAAGAAGGAAAAGAAGGAAAAGAAGGAGAAGAAGGACAAGAAGGACAAGAAGCGGAAGGCTGACGACGAGGACTCGGACGCCGAGGGCGAGAAGAAAAAGAAGAAGAAGTCGAAGCACGACTAATGTAATCTATCTAATTCAATCTGCATAAGTACACTTTTGGCACCTAAGGCACACCTTAGGCTCGCCTTAGACTAATTCACTTTAGGCGCATGGCTAGACGCGTGGCTAGACGCATATGCATACACCTCCAAGGAGCGGCTCAATGCAGCTATCTACCGTCACGCTAGTCGACGAGCGTAGTGAACTTGCTCTAGGAAGAAAGTCTCGGGAACCGAATTGAGTGTATGAGTACTTCACTATCACGGTGAGGTCATACTTCAATATCAAATCGTACTTGTAGATCGGAATTTGGTCCAACCTCGATTATGTAGAAGTGGCCGCTCGGCCGCAGACTATGTATGAGATGCAGGAATGCATTAGCGCGTAGTATACTACATGATAAATAACTTAGAAGTTTTGCTCGATCGCCGCCTTCTGCTCCGGCGTGAGCGAGGTGGGGAACTCGACCTGCAGCTCCACCTTCAGGTCGCCGAAGTTGCCCGGCTGCTTCGACTTCGGCATGCCGCGGCCCGGGAACGTGAAGATCTGGTTCGGCTGCGCGGGGCGGCCCTGGCTGACCTTCAGCTTCTTGCCGTCGAGTGTCGTGACGACGCGCGTGAAGCCCGTGAGCGCCTCCTTCAGCGAGAGCTTCAGCTTGATCTTGAGGTCGTCGTCCTCGCGCGAGAAGTCCGGGTCGGGCTTCTCCTGGATCACAAAGATAATGTCCTGAGCCGTGCCGTCGGGCTGCACGTCGCCGCGGCCCTTGTATGTGAGCTTTGTGCCGGGCTTCCAGCCGGGCTTGATCTGGACCTCGAGCGTCTCGGACTCGGACTCGCCGCTCATGCCGCGGCGGCGCAACTTCAGCTTCTTGGTCGTGCCCGTGTAGAGGTCGCGCAGCGCAACGTTGAGGTCGATTAGTTTTGGCTCCACGGGCTCATGCATGCGTGCGGACTTGCTGCGGCCGCTGCGGCCGCCGCGGGGCATGCCGCCCATGCTGGCGCCGCCGAACAGCGACGAGATCGGGTCGTCGTCCATGTCGCCGCCGCCCATGCCGCCGCCCATGCCGCCGCCGCCCATGCCGAACGCATTGAACAGATTGAACGCGTCGGCGCTGGAGAAGCCGCCGCCGCCGCCGGGCCCGCCGAACGAGAACGTCGTGCCGCCGGGCATGCCGCCCGTGCTGAAGCGCGTGCCGCCGCCGGGGAACCCGCCCGCGCCTGCGCCAGGGCCGCCGCCGGCGCCAAAGTCCGGCATTGGCACCTGGCCCGTGCGCGCGGCGTCGAGGCCGTACTGGTCGTACACGGCGCGCTTGTCCTTGTTCGACAGAATGTCGTATGCTTCACCCACGTCCTTGAACTTCTCCTCGTCGCCCGTGGGCTTGTCCGGGTGATACTTGAGGGCCGCCTTGCGGTACCCCTTTTTGAGCTCATTGTCGTCGGCCGTCGGGGAGACCCCCAAAAGGTCGTACAATTTGGTGTCCTTTACCATGCTGGCCTGGTGGTAGTAACCGTAACTGAGTAAGGTTGCTATGCTCAGATCGGGGTCACGCAGTTATATACGCCCTACATGAAGCTGGGTGGATGCAGGGCGCATGTATAATCAGCAGCCCAGCTGGGAGCTTGCCGGCGGTTCTAGAAAATTCGCGAAGTGCGGCCGCCGTGCGCGCGCCAGCCCACGCGCCGGCGCACGGTGCAGACTTAGAGCAGCGTGACCTCGCCGAAGCTTGATTCGAGGGCGCTCGCGTCAGTTCTGCGCACGCGGGCCGCTCTCGTGCTGCAGAGTACTCAGGCCAGTGCTGATAGTCTGGCGCCGGTGGCCTAACCTAGCCCATATGCACGCACTGCAAGGATTACCGAACCGAGCACATTCTGGGAGGCAGAGGGAGCAGGAGTCATGGACTGAATATGGACATGGTAGCGCTGAACAGCATGCCGAGACCGCCTTCCTTGGCGCTCAACCGCGGTCCGTACCGCTACATAAGGCTACACGCCCCTTCGCAACGCTCCGCAACGCTCTGTAAAACGCCGCAACGCTCCAATACACGCCACAATGCACCGTGAATACGCTCCACTAAACGCGTCATATAAATGATCTATTACTACACCAGCGCGTGCGCTACACAGGCTGGCCTGTTCGTTTGGCGGGCCGCGTCCTCGTCCCGCTCAATGGCGGTACGTAGTAACCCTCGTCCTAAGACAGCTGAGCCGGCCCGGTCAGAAGCAGCCTCGCGCCGGCAACAATGAGCGACGACATGTCCGTGGTGCTGTGCAGCAGTGGCTACGACCAGATGATCAAGTTCTGGGAGGCACTGTCCGGCGTGTGCAGCCGCACGATCCAGCACGGCGACGGCCAGGTGAATCGCATGGTCATCACCCACGACAAGAAGTACCTCGCGTGCGCGGGCTCGCACACGGTGCGCCTGTACGACATCAAGTCGAACAACCCGAATCCGGTGATGACGTTCGAGGGCCACAAGGGCAACGTCACGGCGCTGGCGATCCAGGCTGACGGCAAGTGGATGACCACGAGCAGCGAGGACGGCACCGTGAAGGTGTGGGACATGCGCTCGCCATCGATCCAGCGCAACTACCAACACCACTCGCCCGTGAACGATGTCGTCATCCACCCGAACCAGGGCGAGGTGATTTCGTGCGACCACGGTGGCAACGTGCGCGTGTGGGACCTCGGCGAGAACACCTGCACGCACCACCTCATTCCCGAGGAGGGCGTGCCCGTACGCAGCGTGAGCGTCGCCACAAACGGCACGCTACTTGTCGCGGGCAACAACTCGGGCATGTGCTACATGTGGAAGATGCAGAACTCGCGCGACATCACGTCGCTCACGCCGTGCGTGCGCTTTCTTGCGCACTCGAAGTACATCACAAAGGTGCTGCTCAGCCCGGACGTGAAGCACCTCGCTACATGCTCGGCCGACCACACCACGCGCATCTGGAGCACCGACGAGAACCCGCAGATGGAGGCCGTGCTCAAGGGCCACCAGCGGTGGGTGTGGGACTGCGCGTTCACGGCCGACTCGGCGTACCTTGTGACGGCGTGCAGTGACCACTACGTGCGCTTGTGGGAGCTGGCGACGGGCCACGTCGTGCGGCAGTACAAGGGCCACCACAAGGGAGTTATATCCGTGGCGCTCAACGACATATAGGCCGAACCTGCGCGAAATATAGGTCCACGGCGTATATTTCGAGCCTGTACGTTTTGGCGGATGCATGTGCGAAGTGCATGAGACATTGCAATAGAAAGCTTAAGGGGTCGTGCAGTAGACGGACGTCTGAGCCAGAAGGATTGAGCATCATGAACCTCAATGAGCCGCAATTGGCTAGCCGCGATTGGCAAGCCGCGATTGGCAAGCTGCAATTGGCGAGCTGCAATTGGCGAGCTGCAATCGTCGGGGTGGTCCACAATTGGTGGTAAGCCGCAATGGACCTCAGATATGTATGATACTGGCTCGAGAAGGCGGGGCGCTATTTCAGCGCTACACATGGAGTCGCAAAGAGCGGCACTTGGTACCGCGCAATAAAACTGGAAATCCAACGCACATAAACTACTTATTTATCACCGACTCTCCGTCCTCGTGCCGCGCCGCTCGCCGTCGCGCATCGCCAAAACCGGCTGCCTGCACTTTGGTGTCCCACGTGACGGGCTGTGAAATTTCAGTCTCAAACCACCATGGGCAAGAGCAGTAAGGACAAGCGCGACAAGTACTACCGCAAGGCCAAGGAGGAGGGCTGGCGCGCGCGCTCCGCGTACAAGCTGCTGCAGCTCAACGAGGAGTTCCGCTTCCTCGACAACATCACAAACGTCGTAGACCTGTGCGCGGCGCCCGGGTCGTGGAGCCAGGTTCTCAGCCGCTGCACGCCGCAGGACAGCCGCATTGTGTCCGTGGACCTGCAGCCGATCTCGCCGATCGACGGCGTGAAGACGATCCAGGCCGATATCACGCACCCGTCGACGGTGAGCCAAATTCTCGGCGAGTCTGGCGGCGTCAAGGCCGACATCGTCGTCAGCGACGGCGCGCCCGACGTCACGGGCCTGCACGACCTCGACGAGTACCTGCAGGCGCAGCTCGTGTACAGCGCGCTGCAATTGGCCACGGCCGTGCTCAAGCCAAACGGCACGTTCGTGGCAAAGATCTTCCGCGGCCGCGACATCGACCTCATGTACGCGCAGCTCGGGCGCCTCTTCCGCACGGTGACGTGCGCCAAGCCGCGCTCGTCGCGCGGGTCGAGCCTCGAGGCGTTCATCGTGTGCCAGGGCTACGTCCCGCGCCCGGGCTGGGACCCGCTTGCTCTCATCTCGAAGCGCGTGTCCACCACGGACTATTTCGACCAGATGCTTGGCCCCGCCGAGGAGCGCGTCGTCGCGCCCTTCCTTGCGTGCGGCGATCTCAGCGCCTACGACAGCGACGCAACATATCTCGACATGGGCGACGACTACGTGAGTTTGGACCCCGTGCGCTCGCCCGTGGCCCCGCCCTACAAGACTGCGCTCGAGAAGAAGCGGCAGGGCCTGCTGCGACGCGCGTAGACGTACATAATTTATTTATTTGTTTAGCCAGCTTCGCGCGTCGCGCGGCCCGACGTCGTTTCGCGCGACCGCATAATCATGTGCTAGCCCCGCGAGCTCGCTACTCAATGATCTGCGCCGTGGCCCGCCCAGGCATTTGAACCCGCGCCTGAACGTGCGCGTCGTGACTCGTCACGCGCCGAGCGCGGGATTGAGTGCGGGCGTTTGATCACCGGGAAATTCGCCAGCCACATTGCACTGCGTGCTCCAAATATCATCATGCTATGACTACGTACACGTAAAACTCATTGACTGTTTTTATAGACGTAACTAACTGCTGCCGGGTTCGTATTAGTGCCGGCATGCTAGTCAGCGGTCCGGTGACGGTCCATGTTCCCCAGTGATGATCACTGCCCGAAGCACGCGGAATCCGCCGGATGATCAGCAACGCCCGAAACGGGGTCTAAGGCTCTGGCATGCGTATGTCTACGGGTGATACCGCTTGAGGCGTGCGTTACCGACGACGACGTATCTGCCGTGCCGCACCCTTACCCGATGCCGGCCGAGGGCTATTTTTGGCGCAGCGCGAGGCTAACGCAGCCGACCGCCACCTTTTTTACGGCTCAGAACATTAAGGGGCGCCGCTACGCCACCTTGCTGGCATGAAGGGTATGCGTGCTGCAGTCTGGAGCGCAGAATAAGCTAGCACATGAGGGTATGATGACTCGCTGCGCTTAAATCTCGACTGCGGCCAGATCTGAATCTTGAGAGGCTAAGATGTGCACGCTTCTATTGTAGAACTGGGAGCTGAACAGCTGCGGCCAAACCCAGGTGAATACAAGACTTCCCGTCCGATCAGTCCTATTTAAACACCTGAGGGCCTTACCAAGTATTGTAGTGGGAGACCATACGAGAACAGAAGGTGCTGCAGTTGTCTTTTTATTTTTGAACGCCGATCGATCTACCACGTGAGGAAATTTCCAGCGATGAAAAAAGGGGGCACACCAGCGCGAGCTCTGCTGTGCGGCCTGTAGATCTGTAAAACTTTAATTTTTATCTTCTCCACGCCCCTAAAAAGCTCTTGATACATCTACATTAGCTTGTGCAACATAGGTAGAGCCATAGATATAAGGCTCAGGCAAGATAAGATGCCATCTGCAGGGGCCCTCGGCATATGCTGTGGTAGGCTGAGCCGATGTGCACGGCTGCGGAACCGCACGAAGCCTCGTGAACGTGTGCTGCGGGCCCCGCATCGCGGCACGCCGTTAGCCGCCAGTGTTCTCTGCACTGCCCCGCGCGTCTCGAGACTTCGATCGGTGCCGCCTGCGGCCACTAATCGGGATTGCAGTGTTAATTGCTTTCCCCATTCGGCTGCAGCTAATTTATGCTTACGCCAGAATCATGCCGTTCCCTGCATAACGCACGCGCAGCGGCTGACTCACGACCGGTCCCAAGGCCGCAGGGGCTGAGATCCGGCGCCTGCCTCGGGTCCCTTCCAGGGCGGAGGTTCTGGCCCGTGCCCGCGAGAATGTCTCATCAGCCGCCGACGCGGTCGGCGCCGGCTTTCCCGCACACGAGCCAGCGCACTGCACTGTGTCGTACGTTTGCAGCTGTTGCCACCGGCGCGCAATTAAACTGTAATTGCCGAGCCTGCGGCCGGCGTGTGCGCCGTGTGGCATCACGTGCGAGTGCATGTTTATGCGCGATTCGGCCGGCGCACCCCAGCAAGCAGAGCTTAGCGTGACGCGTCGCACGCCGAGAAAAATCAAAACAACAGCCTAACCCTGCATCATGCCAAATATAGGTCTGGGGCAGGGTCGCAGGGTGCAAGGGGCATATAAAGGCGGCCCTGCCCCGCTCCCGAGGCGAGATTGGTCCCCCATACACTACTCATCAGAATGAAGTTCGCATCCTGTTTGACCCTTGGCGCGTCGTTCGCGGCCACCGCGCTCGCGGCCTCGAATGCGTTCACTGCGCCCCTCGGCAACGTCACCATCCAGGCCGGCGGCACGCTCGATATAACCTGGGCGAACCAGTCCGGCAGCACCGTCGACCTGCTGCTGAAGCAGGGTGACGCCAACAACCTTCATACCGTCGCCACCATCGGCTCGAACATCCCGAACCAGGGCGGCGTCGCATGGACCGTGCCCAGCGACATCAAGACCGGCGAGTACGCGCTCGAGCTTGAGGCCGACGGCCAGGACCCGAACTACACGAGCTTCTTCACGATCATTGGCGAGAACGTGACGAGCTCGAGCTCTGCCGCGAGCGGCAAGACCTCCTCCACCGCCGGCGCGCTGGTCGCGACGGGCTCGAAGAACGCGACGTCGGCCGCCGCCACGGCGAACGCCACCGTCGCCTCGAACACGACGTCCGTTGCGCCTGTGGCGACGAACGGCACGAACGCTACGTCCGGCAGGAACGGCACGAACTCGACGAGTTCTACGAACTCCACGAACTCGACCGGCGCGAGCGGCTCGAACTCGACCTCGACCTCGAACTCGACCGCCAACTCTACCGCTGTCGGCGGCAGCAACAGCTCCTCGTCCACGCAGACCTCGGTCGCGCTCGGCGGCATCGGCGGCGGCATCCCCACGGGCTCGTCCTCGGCCGTGAACTCCGGCGTTGCGCCGTCGGCGACGGCATCCTCGACGGGCGGCGGTGGCCGCGCTGCGTCGGGCTCGGCTGCCAGCGCGAGCTCGGGCTCCGCTTCGGGCTCGTCCTCGGGCTCGGCTGCCTCGAGCGGCAGCTCCTCGTCCAGCGGCGCCAAGAACGCTGCCTCTGTGGCCTCGTGGTCGCTCTACGCCGTCGCCGGCGCTCTTGGCATGGCCACTTACTTCCTGGCCTAATTTCTTTGTATTTAAGTGATCTTCTATATCCGTGTATATGCCTAATATCCGCACCCTTAATATGACTTCGCTCGACTCTTGTTCTGAACTGGCAACAACAACAAAGCGAATCAACGACCCTTCCGATCCTGCGGCGCTGGTGATGCTGTAAAAGCAAGCTGAAACTGCCGCGAGGCTTAGGCTTGGCTCGCATGCATCATGCGCGCAATGCATCTGAAACAATTGAACAAAATTGCGGGAATCAGACCGGGTAAACGAATAAATGGCGTGCCCAATTTAGTCGCTACTGCCCCAACGCTGTGCTCGTGATGTTAGAGACGCTAGATATTAGTGATAATGGGAGCTGTCGATTTTTCAATTGTATGAACACTGTTTTCTGTAGAATGCTATAGCTCAGTAACCTGCTTGCTACTATACGGTTGAGTTATACTTACATCACGATAAACCACCACTTCCTCATTTCTCACTGACAGCACTGTTTGCGTAACCATTGGATCGTGATTATTCGGTACTCCTGCTCCGTTGTTGCATGCCGCATTGCATTGCATGAATGCAACGGTCAGCTATTATTGGCATGCAACATGCGTACTATCAATGTTCACCTTTATCTCTAGTAACGGCTGAATTATTTACGCTGTCGTGGTTACGCTGTTGTGTTTACGCGTCGTGTTTACGCCGTCGTGTTTATGCCATCGTGTTTACGCCATCGTGTTTGCGCTGTCGTATTTACGCTGTCGTGTTTACGCTGCTGTGTTTACGCTGTCGCATTTATGCTGTCGTGTTTACGCCGCTGTATTCATGCAGCTGTGTTTATGCTGCCGCATTGTCTTTGTTATCGTGCGGCGATAAATGGCGGACCGCGCGGACCGGGTCCGATAGCTGCCTAAGGGGCCTAGGGCTTTGTGTCAGCATCCACTGAAAATCTGACGCCGGCTCACGTCGCGGCGCCTAACCCGTCGACTCAGTCAGTCAGGTGACGGGCAGATCCTCAGGCTCGTCCCGCGACAAATGCATTACGTGAGCTCCCAACTAGAGCTGTCAGCTGGAAAAACCATTAAGCGTGCAACTTTTTCCTGCTTTTCATCTTCATAGCATAATGTTGTCTGCTGCTCTATCCGCCGTGTTCCCCCCCGAGACGCTGCTGAAGAAGCGGAAGAACGCCGCCAAGATTGCCGAGCAGAAGGCTCAGCAGGCGAGCGACCGCAAGGCGGCCGACGCGAAGAAGCGCGAGGTCATCTTCGCCCGTGCCGAGAAGTACGTCAAGGAGTACCGTGACGCCGAGCGCGAGGAGATCCGCGCCAAGCGTGCTGCCCGCAGCAACAACGAGGTCTACGTTCCCGCCCAGGAGAAGCTCGTCTTCGTTGTGCGCATCAAGGGTGTGAACAAGATCGCTCCTAAGCCCCGCAAGGTTCTGCAGCTCCTGCGTCTCACGCAGATCAACGCCGGTGTTTTCGTCAGGCTGAACAAGGCCACGGCCGAGCTCCTGCGCACCGTCGAGCCCTGGGTTGCTTACGGTTACCCGAACCTGGCCAGCGTCCGTCAGCTCATCTACAAGCGCGGCTACGGCAAGATCAACAAGCAGCGCATCCCGCTCACGGACAACTCCCTCATTGAGGAGAACCTTGGCCAGTACGGCATCATCTGCATTGAGGACCTGATCCACGAGATCTACACCGTCGGCCCCAACTTCAAGCAGGTCAACAACTTCCTGTGGCCCTTCTACCTGTCGAACCCCAACGGCGGCTGGGGTGTGCGCCGGAAGTTCAAGCACTTCGTTGTTGGTGGTGCTCTTGGCAACCGCGAGGACAAGATCAACGCCCTCATCAAGGCCCAGAACTAAATGTATTTAACGTCAGGATCTGCGGATCGTGAAAAATGATTTAACTCTAATTTTTTCGCAGTCGGGTTTCATAGATGCAAGCGCCAGTCGAGTAGCACTGAGCAGTACTAAGCGACACTGAGCAGGCGCCATGGATTGTATGCCTTGTAGCCTATGGTGGTGGTGGGACAAGGTGATCTCACTGTGACAAGTTCTGTCTCTATCAATTTATCAAAGTGGCTGCGAAATTTTGGTTCGAGCATAGCATGAACCAGGCAGTTATGATTCGAATCGCAGTCTAATCAAACGTTTAGGCCGCTTCTTTGGCCCTAGGTTGTTAAACACTTCGCGAAAAAATCCAAAGCAGCCCCATAAGGATCAAAGTACGGACACGATAACTTGTGAGCTTCTTGAAAAGTGTCCCGAGTATCCAGGGTAAGCAACACATCTAACCAAACATTATACGCACGCACTAGTAAACTACTACTAAAAGCGGGGAGCCAGCGTGGATACTCCATACGCTATACCTCGCTAGCGGGGCCTAGGTGCGAGTAACTTTACACAGTCAATGGATAAATCAAGAACATGTAACCGACTAAGGTTAACTATCGGCATCCTGAGCGTTTTCTAGGTGGCACCTTAGGCGGGACCTTTTCCCACCACTCCCAAGCATGAGAAAGCACTCTAACCAAGCTGCCGTGGACCTACGGGAGAATTGGTTTCTACACTGGTGAAGAGGATGTAATGGAGCGCTTGGCCAACGCCCACGGCGCACTAGATAAGCTCTGGCGTCGGCACTGCAGGCTATTCTTAGGCGTTATCATTTTTATTGCAGGATAAGGGGTGGATACAGAAGACCGCGAGGTGAGTTTATGAATGGGATGAGGACAATGACCTTCGAAGCCATATTCTGAGGCAGTAACGTTTAACGAAATCGCCCGATTCGGTAGTGGGTAGGGGTTGTACGCAGGGCATGAAATGGCCATTCTCGCGAGAGGCATTCGAGTTTGACAGTTGCCTCAGACAAGTGAGGCCAAAAGCAAGTCTTGAGTATATACCTGTACACGGTTACGCAGTACACATATCATTGCATGCGTAGTATACAGTGGGACTACGCCAAGGATTGCTTCAGGCGAAGCGGCGTGCAGTGTGGAGAGTAAAGCTATCAAGTAGCGACACAATTATACTAGAATAGTGAGGCCGCAGTCAATTTCGTAGTGGTTCATATTAAAAGCCACCTTTCAAGCTGCTTATGGGACCTATACCTTGCGTGATACGTTATGCTACATTATGTCTCTTATCGCACCAAGCATCGGGCGAAAATGACCCTACACGGCATCAGCCTTTCCTCCGACGTGAAAGTGTGTACTGCTCCGAGCGCTACAAAAACGTTACGGAAACTTCCCTGGCTCTATGATGGCACCCACAATTGTTTTCAAGAAGCTCTGGGCACTCCGCTTACTATGTGAGCCGCGCCTGCAGCTGGGGTTAAGGCGGAGGCAAACCTCGGCGTCGCTGGGAGGTGGGGTAACACCCGGTGCTGGGGACTGCCCCAGACCCCTTACCCACAGCGTCGCGCATATACTTATAAACAGAGGCGCGCGAACGCAGGCACTGCAGACCGCTAGTTTGGACCTGCAAATGAGCATCTACTTCCCCATTGGCTCGGACGAGCGCTACGTCATCTACACGCCCCACGAGGAGTACCATCTGCTCGAGTTCAATGCGCCGCCAGACAACCGGTTCAATCCGGAAACCATTCCTGCGATCATCGAGGCCATCACCTACATCCAGAACGAGACGGAGCCATTGCCGCTCATCACGACATCCACAACCCCGAAGTTCTATTCTAACGGCCTCGACTTCGAGCGCGCCATCTCAACGCCCAATTTCTTCCCGGAGCTCTACTACCCGCTCATGCGCGTGTTCCTCGAGTTCCCGTGGCCCACTGTTGCGCTTGTGAACGGGCATGCGTTCGCTGCAGGGTTCATGATCGCCGAATGCCATGACTACATCGTCATGAACCCGGCGAAGGGGTTCCTGTGCATGAACGAGCTCAAGTTCGGCGCGCCGCTCATGGGCCCGCTCATGTCGATTTTCCGCGCCCGCTACGGCGGCCAGATGGCCCACAAAATCGCCCTGACGGCCCACCGCTTCACAGCCGACGAGGCGCTTGCGCACGGCCTCATCACGGCAAAGGGCGGCCTGCCGGAAGCCCAACAGATCGCTAGGGAAGTAGCAGACTTCGCGAGATCGCCGTCGTATGGCTCGATCCGCAAGGAGCTGTTCCGCGAGGTCATCACCGATCTGCTGACCTACGAGGAGGATGAGCAGCGCAAGGACGAGCGCCGCGAGCAGTCACAGAATTTTTACGATGCAGTCATCCGAAATTATAAGTCGAAGCTATAGAATGTTTGCTAGATCCTTGCTAAAAAATACGTTTTGCGTTTCCCCATTTTCCACTTTCCCTTTTGGGACTCAGGATCTACGCAATGTCAGGGCTCTATGTAATGTAAAAAGCCCCTTATGGACTGCAATTGGGCCAACAAACTTTGCCTTTTGCAGGTCGACCAATACTCACCGTGTTCACACATTTCCGTATAGGGAAATCACATTTACTGCAGATGTGCCCAACCTAGACCTAGGGCCGCACCGCCTGCTCTAAATAATGACTAGCCGCAAAAAGTCTCTGTGTTATCGCTCAACTCGCTTTGAAGGTTGCGATGGAAAGTCTTGAAGGTGTTATGGAGCAATTTCCTGAATATTCCACTGAGCACCTTCCTGAGGACTCCCATGCTGAGCTCGCGCACGACATGGCGCCGCCCACGGAGCAGTCCGCTGAAGTGCCTACAGGCGAACTGACTGAAGAACAGGCTGAGCAACTTGCTGAAGAGCTTGCTGAAGAGCTTGCGGAGGATCTGGCTAACGAGCTTGCTGAGGAGTCCAGCGGAGAGCTTACTGAAAACCTCGCTGAGCAGCCGGAGCAGTCTTCCGAGCAGTCTTCTGAGCAGTCTTCTGAACAGTCTTCAAACCAGTCTTTAGAGCAGTCTACAGAGCAGCTGCTGAAACACCCCCCTCAAGACCAAGACCCTGATGACCAGCCTGTTTTCGTGGCTTTACAAGACACCTCTCCTAGCCTGTCTCGTGAGCTTCACGCCCCTAGCGAGCTGTACACAGGCACACAGCTTGTTCAAAGGTCACTGTCCAAAGGGCTCACTGGTATCACGCCAGCGGGCTGGGCGAGCCATAAAGGATATGTGCCTCTGAAGTCACCACCGGCGGCGATGACGAAGGAAGAGTCGCGTTCGCGAGCAGGGCCCTCCGGCTCGGAGTTGACGTATAGCTCAAGCCAGAAAGAAACAAACGAGTACGAAACCCAGTTTAGTGCCTATAAGTTCCCTCCAGCGCAGGGGGCTGTAAAGACGACTCCTGAGCGTTACAATCTGGCACGCAATGATGCAGCACACGACAGCGATCAAGCAGGGTCTTCGAGCTACTCCACAGACTTGAACGACTGGCCCTCGTCACACACCTCGAACCACACGTCGCAGTTCTCGCTCAACCAGCCCACCACGTTGCCGACCATTCTGGAGCGCGCCACGACGCCGCCCCCACCACCCGTGCCGCCAGTCTCCGAGGCGCCAAAAACCTCCACACGGAAGTATCAGGTCTCACAAGGAAGTCTGTCGAGCCTTCCCGAGCAACGGAAGGTCATTGCCCACCGCAACGGCGTCTCGTTTACGCTCATGGTAGCCGGCGAGAGCGGCTCTGGCAAGTCCACGTTTGTGCAGATGCTTCTTGGAGACTCGACAAAAGCTCCGCGCCAGGTCTCGCGGCTAGCGGCTTCGAGCCACTTGTCGCAATCTGGTCCGCTAAAGCCAACGGACGTTCATCGCACAACAGAGATCGAGATCCACGAGTGCGTGGCCGAGGAAAACAGCTTCGAGGCTCGGTTCACCATTGTCGACACACCCGGCTTTGGCGACTATACCAACAACATGTACGCGTGGGTGCCGATCACGAACTATATCGACTCGCAGTACCAGCGGTATATGTGCGGTGAGGAGCAGCCGTACCGTGCTCGACTCACAGACACTCGCGTGCATGTATGCGTGTACTTCTTGCAGCCGACCGGACATGACCTTCTTCCTCTAGACATCACGTCCATGAAGGAGATCGGCAGCCGCGTGAACCTGGTGCTTGTTATCTCGAAAGCGGATTCGCAGACTGTTGAGGAGATTGCGCAGTTCAAGAAGATTGTACGTCACTGCGTAGTAAAGCACGACATCCCCATCTTCGCAATTGAGGAAGAGAGCCCGAGCTGGCCCTACGCGCTTGTCTCGAGTACGGACATGGTGCGGGCTGCTGACGGGCGCGAAGTGCACGGCCGCCAGTACGACTGGGGCACTGTGGAGGTCGACAATCCGGCACACAGCGACCTGCCTCGCCTTAAGCAGGTGCTCATGGGCAACGAAATGCTCAATCTCATTGATACGACGCATGAGGTGCACTACAAGAAGCAACGGCGCGAGTTGCGGCTCCGCCGCCTCGGCCTAGCGCTGAAGTCCGGCCCCAACGGCGCGCCAGGCCCACCGGGGCTCTCACCGCCGCAGTTTGCCGCGCCCAAGTTCAGCATGTTCAGTCCTCCGCCACCTCAGCAGATCCTGAAGTCGCCTGGGCCGGGCCCCATTGAGGCGAAGCCCGTTACCGACAAGCACTCGATCGACGAGGTGGCACGCAGAATGACGGGTCTTGAAATTCTTACGGCGGTGTCTCCATTTGGATACCACTTTTTGGAGGAGCAGCGCATCGAAGAGGATCTGCTGTACAAGCAGCGAGTCCGCGGGATTACGAGCCAGTTTGGCGTGGTGCTGAAGTTCCAACTGCAGCGCTTCGAGCAGGAGGCGCGTGAGCTCGAGAAGAAGGACCAGCTGTTCCGGGCGGAGCTCGAGGAGCTCGAGTCAGTGAACAAGCGGCTTGAGCAGCGCATTTCCGAGCTCGAGGCCATGAACAGCAGCTCGCGGCGCAAAAGATAAGAGCTAGCCAAAGGCTCCAGGTTTTTATTTTCATAACGTGTAGAATTGAACTAAGTAGGAATTAAGCTATTGCGTCTGTTCGGGTCGTCGAATGAATCGTTGTCGAACGAAGCGGCCGAAGCAATAAAGCGACCGAAGCAATAAAGCGCCTGAAGCAATGCAAGTAAGATGTCAGTTTATGTACTTGTGTCTATGTAACAGCTAATAAATTAAATGCAACTATGGATATCAATTAAATAGGATATGCAAATGACGGTCTCAGATGCGGCCCGGGCTGTCGTCAAACGAGATGTTTGGAGGGTCGAGCGAGCCCTCTCGCTGCCACCATCTCAAACGCAGCACTTCTTCCAGGGCCTCGGAAAGCCGCTCCATCTTGGCGTTGCTGCTCGATGGTGGCACGTTGTGCGTGAGGGGCCCCAGCGTTCCCAGGGGCGAGCCGGCGGAGGTCGTGCTGCTCGAGACGCTGGACGTGCTGTCGAGCGAGTCGCGTCTTCGTGGCGTGCGCGAGCCCGACGACGCCTCGGACTCGATGGCGCCGTGCCAGCCGTGCATGTTGCGCAGGCTCTGCGACACAGATAAGTAGTCGAGGTGTGTGGGCAGGTTCTGGCGGTGCTCGATCTGCTCGATGGCGCAGATGAGGTCCTCCTCGGTGATTGTGTCGTTCGGGCTGACCTGCACGTTTTCCTCGATCGAGAGCAGCCGGTCGGAGCCCTGGCGCGTGACCCACGCGTGCTCGCGGACCTCCTGGAGCGAGATGCGCGTGTGCGGGTTCTTGTCGAGCATACGGCGGAACAGGTCCTGCAGCAGCGGCGGGCAAGTGGGCGCGATCTCGGGCTCTACGGTTGTGATGCGCTTGTAAAGAGTGTCGACGTCGCGGGCCTCGAACGGGAGGCGGCCGTGGTACATGTAGAACAGAAGCACGCCCATGGCCCAGACATCGGCCTTGCGGCCCGAGATGGGCGCATTGAGCGAATTGAGCGGGCAGGAGCTGCGGTCCATGTTTAGCGCAGCGAGCTCGGGGCTCATGTAGGCCGGCGAGCCGACCGGGTTCTGGACGGAGTCGTCCGAAGTGACGTCGAAGATCTCGGAGACGCCGAAGTCGGCGATCTTGGCGACGTCGTTTTCGCCGAGCAGCACATTGTCGGCCTTGATGTCGCGGTGGCAGACGCCACGCGCGTGCAGGTACTCAATGCCGAGCACAATGTCGCGGAAGTAGAGGCGGCACTGGTCCTCGTCGAGGGGCTGAGCGTCGCCGTCGTACTCGTCCTCGGGCGGCATGATAGTGCCATCGGGGCACCACTCGAGGACCAGCACAAGAGACTCCGAGGACGGGTCATCAAGGACCTCGTACAGAGTGACGAGGTTCGGGTGGTCGAGCTTCTTCATGACGGCGACCTCGCGGCGAATGAGCGAGTTTGCGTCGAGCTCGGTCTTGACGCCGCTGAGCATCTGGCGGCGCAGGCGCATGAGCGCCTGGCGGTTCAGCTTAGCAAGCCGACGCTTCGAGCACTCCTTCAGGGCGTACTGCTGGCCTGACGGGTCGACGGCGAGAAACACCATGCCGTAGGCGCCGCGGCCGACGACGCGCGTGATCTGGTACTGATTAATTGCCTTGCCGCGGGCGTCCTCAAGCACGCTGATGCTGCCGGTCTCCTTGACGTGGTGCGGCTCCGGGTTGTGGAGGCGGAAGCGGTGCCGCGCGGGGCTCAGCGGGTTCATGGGCAGCGAGTAGTAGCGCTGGAGCGAGGGCCTTGCGGCGCGGAGCGACGGCGGGCGCGCGGCGTCGGCGGTCGCGTTGCGCAGCGCGGGCGGGCGCGGCGACTCGCTGTCGCGGGTTGCGCTGGCCAGCGCGTCGCTGGGCCGCCGCGCGGAGGCGGCCGTGGCCTCGCGGCGGTCGTCCGGCGTCACGCGGAGCATGGGCGGCGGCGGAGCCACCGTAATCCCGGGATCTGTGCCCATCGCTGCCGCTCGTGTGTGGGAGAAGTGCTTAGGTCTGGCCAAACCTGTCGAAACGTCGAGTATATCTCTTCTCGCCGCAGCCCGAACCCTGCCCTGGATGATGACCAACGATTGTATGGCTGTGTGGGGTTCGCTGCGTGCAGATCCCTGATATGGCTCTTTGTCCCCCACGTTCTCGATTGGGCGAGCCGGCCGTCCACTCACCTCGCGCGCACGCCACACACACGCCGACCCCTGCCGCGGCGCGAACCCTGGCGCACGCGGTTGGGGGCCGGCGCGCGATGCAGGGCCCCGGGGCAGCGCGCTTCCTGATCAGGGAAGCGCGCGCACGGCAGTGCGGGGTCCCCGCCTGCCTCGACGCGAGGCGCGGCCGCAGTCTCGCATCGAGGCCGAGCCTATCTTCGTAGGCGCGGATTTGGCCCAACGCTATTCGTGGCGGCGGCCGCCGCGCGCTAAGTTTAGCGGCGCCGGGTCTCGCTTATGTCCGCCAGCCACCGCTGCCCTCCGCCCTGACCAAGCACACTCTCGACTGCCTATTGCAGGGCCCTCGACGCATGCGCACATGCCCTGGCAAAGGAGTCCGTGATCCGCTGCTGCGCGCGCTCGTGCCGGGCGCCGGGTCGCTGCGGCAGGCCGCAAACGAGCTGCGCTGGCTGCGCCGCGAGCTGCCCGCGGCCCGCGTGGCCCGCGCCGTCCTGCTCCGCGGCCGCTACCGCTATCCGCTGCAGTACCTGCTCGGGACCCAGCCGTTCGGCCCGCTCGACATCAAGTGCCGGCGCGGCGTGCTGATTCCGCGCTGGGAGACCGAGGAGTGGGTCACGCAGCTCGGCGCGCAGCTGCCACGCGGCGCGCGCGTGCTCGACCTGTGCACGGGCACGGGCTGCGCACTTTTTCTGCTCGCGCACCTGCGCGGCGCGCGCGGCTGGGGCGCCGACGTGAGCCCGAAGGCCGTGCGCCTGTTCGACGCGAACCGCGAGCACCTCGGCCTGCAGGCGGCCACCGAGGCGCTGCAGCACGACGTCTTCGAGCCGCTGCCGCAGCCGTGCCGCGGCGCCGACGTCGTTGTGGCGAACCCGCCGTACATCGCGGCGCTGCGCGACGCCGAGCACTCCGTGTCGCTGTTCGAGCCGCGGCTCGCGCTGCTCGAGCAGCCCGGGATCTACGATGCGCTTGTGGACCGCGTGCTGGAGACGCAGGCGACGCGCGCCGTGTTCGAGGTCGGCAGCAAGCTGCAGATCGACGGCTGCGTCGCGCGGTTCGCGGCCGCAGGGTGGAACGCGCACGGCGAGAAGGACAGCGCCGGCAACTGGCGCACGGTGTGGGCGCAGCGCGTTTGAGGCAGCGCCTTCAGGGCGCATTTATAGCAGTGCCTTCAGGGCAGCGCATTTAACGCCTCGTATGTGCTCGTGCCGTGTGCCCTGAGCTTGCGATACGCGGCCACAGGCTTTTGACGATGCTGCGACCTGCACGGGTGCAGCTCGTATCGCTCTGCATTATATACGGCCTGTAGGTAACTATGTATATAAGAATGGGAAGGTATCCCGATGAGACGGTCTCTAGATAATACATGAAACGGTGGTGGATGTGAAGGTATCAAGATAATAAATTAGACCGCCTCTATATAGGATATGAGACGGTGGCTACACGACAGGTGCCGGTCTGCTAGGTGTTAGTAGGGTCTAAAATGCTGTCTTTAAATTACACGGGCTATGGTGCCGCCGGTTCGGGAGTCGACACGTCCATTGTCTCGACGCCCGGCGTCTTCGCGTCCTCGTTGGCGTCCTTCGGTGCCTCGACCTTCCGCTTCTTGCGCTGCGCGCCGACGCCCATCGCATGCACGCTCGGGCACGGGAACACGCGGATCGCCGTCAGAATGTACCCGCTGTACCCGCGCGAGCTCATCATCGGATGCATGCGGCCCGGCAGCGTCTGGTACCGGCGCACGCGCGTCTCCATGATTGTCGGGCCCAAAAACCGCAGGTCGTTCTTGAGATGCAGCGTCAGGTCCACAAGGCTCTCCTTGTACTCGCTGAACACGGCTATTTGCCCCGAGCCCGTCACAAACGGCACGAGCCGCGGCACAAGGTCGCACAGGTCCAGCGACGACGCAATGATCAGCCCGTCGAACTCGGCGTTGCTCGCCTTGCGCGCAATCCACTGCCGCTGTCGCTCGCGGTACAGCTGCCGGTAGTACTGCCCGCGCTGCGTCGACTTCAACGCCTTCACGTCCTTCTCCACAAACGGCGGGCACTCCTCGGGACATAGCAGGTCCAGCAGATTCACAAGCCGTACAAGCGGCTCGCCCACGCTGAGGTCCTCCTTCGGCATCCACTCGGGGAAGTACTTCAGGCCGTCAAGGTTCGGGTGCTCATTTTCGTGCACGAACGTGACGGACCCGCGCCCGTTCAGCCGCTCCAGAATCGCCGTCACAACAACAGACGGCGTCTCGTCCACCACTAAATAGTGGCCGCCGGGGCGCACGTTCGCGAGCGACAGCAGCAGCGCCAGGCTCTCAGCTCCCATGTTCATGACACGCGCGCTGTCCTTGTCGATGTAGATGTCGAGCAGCTGCGTCGCCGACAGCGGCTCGGGCGTGAACTGCTGCAGGTACTTCGCCTTCTTGCGCTTGAGATACTTCTCCTTCGAGAACTCGGTCTTCTTGCTGAAGTCCTGGTGCGCCTGCGTGATGCGCTCGATGATCTCGCCGCCGTTCAGGCCCTGCTTCTTCAGCTCCTCGATCTCCGCCATGGTGAGCGTGTTGTTTCCGAAGTACTCGATCTTGTCGCCCTCCATTGTCTGCTCCTCGACGCCGTTGTCAGCACTGAACTCGGGCGGCTGCGTCGGCGAGATCGTCTTGTCGGCGTGGATGTCGAACGTGTAGCCGAACTTCTCGCCGATGAGGTTGTCGGCCATGAACGTGCCGAACTTGCCGAGGTTGATCATCGTGTTCGGCACGAGCTGGAGGACCTTGTGGTTCTGGCTCGGGAGCCGCACCATGAGCCATTGATTCGGCTCGATTGTTCCCGCCATGGCGCCGGCGCAGTTCGAGTTAAAATGCGGCGGGGGTCCGAGCAGGCGTTTCGCAGCCGGGTCCTCGCCGCCGCGCTGATTATATAATTTTTTTCTGCGAAAATGAAATTTCAGTGCCCGCAGCCACACCACTCCACCCTTTCCACCAAGCGCTAATTGTACGGGGCCAAGCCACAACAATGGGTCGCAGAGCCAAGTCGAAGCAGGAGGATCCGCCCACGCTGGAGGATTTCCGCGGCGAGAAGCGCGTGCGCAGCGGGGCGCCGTCGAAGCGCGCAATCAAGCGCGCCAAAAAGAGCGAGGCCAAGAAGGCCGGCGCCGCCACCGAATCTGCCAGCGACGATGAATTGGCCAACGCGCAGGCAGAATTGTTCGACAGCGATGCCGACGACCGCCCGAGGCCCATGTTCAGCGACGACGAGGACGAGGCGGCCGACCTTGAGGGCATGAACGCGGCCACGGCCCAGCACTTCCTCGACAGCGAGGCAAGCGAGGACGGCGCCGGCAGCGGCAGCGAGGACGAGGACGATCTCGAGGAGGTCGACGAGTTCGACAGCTTCGACGAGTCCGAGGAGGAGCCCGAAGAGCGGGAGGCCGAGGAGTTCGAGGCAGAGGTCTCCGGCGACGAAGACGAAGATGAAGAGGAAGACGAGGCGGCTGGCGCCGTGTCGACGGCGGACCTGCGCGTGCGCATCATGGAGACGGTTAAGATCCTCGACAACCTGGCCGAACTCGGCCGCGGCAAGTCGCGCACGTTCTATACGGACCGGCTGCTCGACGACATCTGCAACTACTATGGGTATTCGCCGTACATGGCAGAGAAGTTTTTCCAGCTGTTTTCGCCGGCCGAGGCCATCGAGTTCTTTGAGGCGAACGAGGTGCCGCGGCCCGTTGTGATCCGCACGAACACGCTGAAGACGTCGCGGCGCGACCTCATTCAGTCGCTCACGAAGCGCGGCGTGAACCTGCAGAGCCTCGGCGGCTGGACAAAGGTCGGCCTCCAGGTGTTCGAGTCGCAGGTGCCTGTGGGCGCGACGCCGGAGTACCTCGGCGGACACTACATTTTGCAGGCGGCGTCGTCGTTCCTACCCGTGATGGCGCTGCAGCCGAAGCAGGGCGAGCGCATTCTCGACATGGCCGCGGCGCCCGGCGGCAAGACGACATACATCAGCGCGCTGATGAAGGACAGCGGCGTTGTGTTTGCGAACGACAGCAACAAGTCGCGCGCAAAGAGTCTGATTGCGAACATCCATCGCATGGGCTGCACGAACACGATCGTGTGTAACTACGACGCGCGCGAGTTCCCGAAGGTGATTGGCGGCTTTGACCGCGTGCTGCTCGACGCGCCGTGCTCGGGCACGGGCGTTGTGTCGAAGGACGCGCAGGTGAAGACGAGCCGCACCGAAAAGGACTTTCTGCAGCTGCCGCACCTGCAGAAGCAGCTGCTGCTCGCGGCGATCGACAGCGTCGACCACGAGAGCGACGGCGCGACCATCGTGTACTCAACGTGCTCGGTGATGCCCGAGGAGAACGAGGCGGTTGTGGACTACGCGCTGCGGCGGCGGCCGAACGTGGAGCTCGTGGACACGGAGCTGCCGATTGGCAAGCCGGGCTTCACGAGCTACCGCGGCAAGAACTGGAATCCGAAGGTCGCGCTCACGCGCCGGTACTACCCGCACACGTACAACGTGGACGGGTTCTTTGTGGCGAAGTTCCGCAAGACCGGCCCGACGCCGAAGACGCACACGCCGGCCGAGGAGCGCATTGAGGACACGCTGGCCGAGCCGTTTGCGGAGTTCGACAACAAGGACGACGAGGAGGCGATCGAGCAGAGCCTGCGCCGGTCGCAGCGCCGCAAGGGCCACAAGCCGAGCGCGCCGCGGCCGAAGCATTGATGGCGCTTACTAGATATCTATTTATGTGAAGACCCATGCCGGCCTGTCTGTTGTAGCATTAGACTTATCCGAAGGTTGAGGGCGTGGCTTGAGAGTGCGTGAGTGAGGCAAACGAGGGATCTCCCTCACATCCCAAAGTTCCCGGATCTAATTCGGATCCCACCCGGATCTAACCAGCATCTGAACAAAATCTAGACTAAAACCTGAATTGGAAACTAAAAGGGCACTACTTCGCACATAATTATCCGTCCCGAATTAATCGCATGAGCAGCAGTGGCCGGGAGGAAGGGTCGTTTTGCCGGGCCGGTTTGTCATCATCACTCTGATCACTGCGACAAGAGGATGTCTGAGCCAGAGGGGCAGAACGGCGCGCTCGCGGAGCGCTCGTCGACGACGGGAGCCTCGCCTGCGGCGCCGCAAGAGGACGCGGGCCAGCTCTTCGCCTCGCAGGTCTACCGCGTGATCATTCCGAGCTACGCGCAGTGGTTCGACCGCGACGCGATCCACGAGGTCGAGGAGCGCGCGCTGCCGGAGTTCTTCTCGGGCAAGTCGCGCACAAAAACGCCCGAAACCTATCGCGAGTTCCGCGACTTCATGGTCGACACATACCGGCTGAACCCGGTCGAGTACCTCACAGTGACGGCGTGCCGCCGCAACCTGGCCGGCGACGTCGCCTCGATTCTGCGCGTGCACCAGTTTCTCGAGCAGTGGGGGCTCATCAACTACCAGGTCGATCCGGAGACGCGGCCGTCCGTGCTGGGGCCGCAGTACACGGGCCACTTCCAGGTGACGCTGGACGCGCCGCAAGGGCTGAAGGCGTTTGTGCCGGACAATGTGAAGCAGGAGGACGCCGGCGAGGTCAGCAGCACGCCGAACGGCGCGCAGAAGAACGGCGAGGCCAACGGCCCGCGCAACCTCGTGCTGCGGCGGTCGATCTACGACACAAGCTCGGACGCGCTGGCGCTCATGGAGGAGCACCAGCGGCGGTTCCAGGCGCTGACGACGCGGCAGTACAACTGCTTCACGACGGGCGACGACGTGACGAAGCTGCGCTTCCACAACCTGCAGTCGAAGCAAGTCGTGAGCGCGACGGCGCTGAAGCAGGGCCTGTTTCCGGCGAACTACACGGCGGCCGACTACATCAAGCTCGAGCAGACGCAGCAGGACCTGTCGACGTGGACGGATGCCGAGGTGCTGCTACTGCTCGAGGGCATCGAGATGTTCGACAACGACTGGGACCAGATTGCGTACCACGTTGGAACACGGTCGCGCGAGAGCTGTCTAGTCAAGTTTCTGCAGCTGCCTATCGAGGACCCGTACCTGACGCCGCCGAAACCGGAGCCGCAGGGCGCGACGCGCGAGACGGAGCTGCTCGGCAAGATCAAGACGGAGCTCGAGCAGCACCCCGGCGAGCTGCCCACGCGGGCGAGCGCAGCACTCGGCGAGACCGAGGCGAAGGAGAATGCGGCAGTGCGCCGGCTCGTGGAGACGGAGCTGCGCAAGCTGCAGCTGAAGATGGAGCGGTTCGAGCAGCTCGAGAAGCTGCTGGACGCGCAGCGGCGCGAGCTCGAGACGAGCCGGCTCGAGCTGTACGCAGACCGCCTGAGCCTGAACAAGCAGGCGGACCAGGTGTGCACGGCGCTGCGGAAGGCGACGGAGGCCGAGGGCGCGGAGGCGCTGGAGCTGGCGCAGCAGGCGCGGCAGCTGGCGCGCGAGTCGCCGAAGATGGCGACGCAGAGCCGCGACGCGGAGGACGACGACGAGGCGTTCACGAGCCTGCGGCCCGTGAGCGTGAACGAGCCGCTCACGTACAAGTTCTGGTCGGTGTAATGTAGCAATTGACTCTCGTATGAATAAAAGCACCCTGTACAGATAATTCTAAGCTCATGCAATAACGCACATTTAAACGTAAAACAATACAAAATAAGTACGCACAACAACACAAATAAGGCACTAGCACATTACCAAACAGCCCGCACTACGGATCGAAGAACGCTTTGGCGCACAAACCAATCAACTCGCTCCGCCGAACAGACTCTCCACACTGCATCGTACACGCATGGCACTTCGCAGAGCTCCGCGCAATGGCGCAGGGCAAGCCCGTGTGCCCACGTGACGCGCGTGGCATATCTATGCGCGCCGGCTCACGACGCTGCCCTCATACTACGACAACATGGGTGTTCAGGTTCAGCAGCTCGCTCCCGGCGACGGCAAGACGTACCCGAAGCAGGGCGACACCGTGACGATGCACTACACGGGCAAGCTGGAGAACGGCAAGAAGTTCGACAGCTCGCACGACCGCGGCAAGCCGTTCCAGACGCCGATCGGCGTCGGCCGCGTCATCCGCGGCTGGGACGAGGGCGTGCCGCAGCTGTCGCTCGGCGAGAAGGCGCTGCTCACGATCACGGGCGACTACGCGTACGGCCCGCGCGGGTTCCCTGGCCTGATTCCGCCGAACGCGACGCTCATCTTCGAGGTCGAGCTTCTTAAGATCAACTAATAGTATACGCATTAAGCAGCACCCTTGCGGGACCACGCGAGCCCGTAGCTATGCAAGTAGAAGCCAGAGGCTGTGATGAGGCGGAGTTCCTCGCAGCGGAGTGCCTGAAGTGCGCCGCAGCCAGTCACAGCCAGCTGCGCTCGCTTCGCTCGCTACGCTTCCTAATACACTACTGTATGCTTTCTATAGTACAGATTACTCTTCTAGTGACCTTCTAGTGCCAGGGCGCCGTCGGTGGCGCTTTGAGGTTAATGGCGGGGCGTTACAGCGTCGGGCTCAATGTGCTAATTGCGTGCAACAACTGCTCGGAACCTCGCCGTTAAAGCTGGTGTGAACGAATTCGGCAAGTTCGACTTGGCCCAATTGGGCCGCTGCGCTCGCCGGCGTGCCTCGCGCCAAACGTCGCGGCGGACCTTGCCCTGACACCACCCACCACTCTAGCCACTCCGTAACAATGGACGGGTACAATGTGTCCACAATGCTGAAGCGCCTTGAGGCTGCGGCGTCGCGCCTGGAGGACATTGTAGTGTATGCCGAGAAGGCTCCGCGGCCGGTCGCGAACTCCGTCTCGCTGTCGCCGAAGTCCGAGCCCGTGCGCGACGCCGCGCGCGGCAACTACGCGTCGCCTGAGCAGGCCGCGCCGCCCGCACAGCCCGCGCCGCCCGCTGCGGCCCCGGCTGCGGCGCCGCCTCAGAACGGCGCTGCCGTCGCCAAGCTGCGCGCGCTCGGCGAGCAGCTCGACAAGTGGGTCGAGCACAGCGCGCAGATCGACGCCGGCGTCGCCGAGCAGGCCGCCGCGTTTCGCGACGCCGCGCGCGAGATGGTCGCCGTTGTCGAATGTGCGGGCTCGCGCAGCAAGCCCGAGATCGCCGAGTTCGCCGAGATCCTGGGCCCGCTGAACACAAAGGTCGCGCGCACAGACGAGCTGCGCGACGTGCACCGCCGCAACCAGAAGGTCGCGAACTTCCTGGCAACGGTGCCCTCGGGTGCGCCGGCGCTCGGCTGGGTCAGCATTGAAGGCAAGGACCAGGCCGCCGGGTTCATTGCCGAGATGCGCGACAGCGCGAAGTTCTACGGCAACCGCGTGCTAAAGGAAAGCAAGGACTACAAGCCGTGGGTCGACGTGTACATCGACTACCTTGAGGGACTGCGCGGCGTGGCTGCTGCCGAGTTCCCGCAGGGCCTTGTGTGGTCGGCTGCCGCGGCGCCCGCGGCGCCTGCGCCGGGCGCTGCGCCGGCCGGC
>JAKUBX010000080.1:0-26320 GCA_030566975.1 Entelexis potacharoeniae
CGGCGGGCCAAAAAATTACATAACGAGCCTGAATTTTTCAGAGGCCGCCCGCGCCGCCTGGCGCGCGCCGGGGCTCGCCGCCTCGCTCACGACCGCGCGCTCGGCGATCTGCTCGAGAATCGAGCTGTCGCGCGGCAGGCCGAGCGCCACCTTCAGCGGCCGGAACAGCGGCTGCATTGCGGCAATGCGCTTGTACTTTGCCGTGAACACGGCCGGCGCTATCGCCGCGACGCACTGCATCCACACGCAGAACGCGTAGTCGGCGAGGCCCAGCGTGTCGGCAAACAGCGAGTTCTGGTCGACGTACGCCGTCGCGTCTGCGTCGTGCGCATACTCGAGCTGCACGTCCATCGCCTTCACCTCGCGGCGCGCGGCCGCCGCCGGCGGCAACGTGCTGCCGCGCGAAAACACGGCGCGGAACCCGGTGCTCGTCTGCTCGTACATCGGCGCCTCGTGCTCGTCGGCCCAGCGCGCGACAAACGCGCCGGCCACAAAGCCGCGCAGCAGGTTCTCCACGTAGTCGAACGCCATGGCCGCGCCGTTCGCGCTGAGGCGCACGTCCAGCACCCACTGCACCGCCGTCGGCGTCAGCGCCGCGTCGCCGGCCGAGACGGCGAGGCGCGCGCGCATGCGCATGCACTGCAGCTCCGTCTCGGCGCACAGCGCGGGCTCCAGCACGTATTCCATCTGGAACAATTGGCAGTCGGGGTCGATCGTGCGTCGATTGTGGGTAGATTGTGGGTCGATCTGTGGGTCGATCTGTGGCTGTGGGTGGACGCGCCGCGGCGATTTGGGCCTAGGGTACGCCGCCGCCCACGCGCGCTTATGCGGGCATCAAATGCGTGGTGACGGTTAGCGCGGCTGAAACTCGCAGTGAGATGCGCAACGCGGTACGAACCGCCTCAGGACGGCATGGAATCGTGTGTAAATATACAGGGCATCGTCCAGATAAACAGGTAGTTAACTGCGGTTGGCCAGGACCCAGCCAGACACATAAAGACCTGTCAGTCAGCCACGAAGGGTTCTGTACAGGGTGTCGCCTCAGAATAAATAGGTAGTTAACTTCGGCTGGCCAGGACCCAGCCAGCTACGAAGGTTTCTGTAGACCCAGAATGTGCGCTGCGCTCAGGCTGTACATGCGCCCCTCGGCGTCCACGCTGTAGAACGTCTGCGCACACTGCTGGAACCGCCGGCGGTACACGCGCGCCGTGCTGCGCGACGCAATCTGTGCCGCAACGTGCGCCATCACGTCCGGATGCACAGGCCGTGGCGCGTCCCGTAGCAGCGCGTCGTAAATGGACCGCAGAATGTTCGCCTGCCGGCACTCGGCCACTGGCGCCCCAAACACCGTCAGAATAGGCTGGTAGTAGTCCTCGGGGTCGAACACAAGCTTGTGGTCCTTTACGCCGGTGCGGATGTTGTTCGCGCGCAGCAGGTGCACGAGCGCCCAGAACGGCGTGCACTGCGCGCTGGCGCTTGCCTGAGTGCTTGCCTGATTGATCGCCTGCTTGCTTGCTTGCTTGCTTGCCTGCTTCTGCCGCGCGTGCTCGGCGAACGTGCGCGCCGACGGCATCACAACGTTGTTCAGCTTGTACACGAGCGCGCCGCGCTCGCACAGCGCCGGCGGCCGCGCCAGCACGCGCTTCAGCGGCGAGTCCTTCACTTTATACGTTGTGAATGCGGCGTGCAGCACCTCCTGCAGGTCGCGGGCCTGCGCGCTCGCTGCACCCTCGGCCCAGGCAAGCTCGCGCTCGGCGACCTGGCGCAGCAGCGCGTCGATGCGCCGCGCGTCAGCCACGTATTTGAACGCCGCGAACGAATGCTGCGCGCGCTGCTTCAGATGCGGCCGCGCCAGCGCGTCGTCGATACGGCCCAGCGCGCGGTGCAGCCGCCGGTACACGCGCAGAACCTTGGTCCGCGTCTTCAAATTGACGTAGTGCGGCAGGTGCTCGGCGCGGAACAGCAGCGACTGCGGCAGCACGGGTGGGGGCATTTCCGCCCGCTGCGACTGAAATATTTAGGCAGAGCCCGGCTTAGCCATTTCTAGTAGTTAGTTTAACGTGCACGCGGGCCTGGCCGCGCGGAAGGTCCGAACGCTGCCGATGCGCCACACACCGCAATTAATCGGCCACACTGGTTTTAATTATCTGTGCCAAGCAGCCGCGGGGCGCTGCCGAGCGTGCGGGACTTGCCTCTTCATCGCACTGATAAGTTTGGTTAGATAAAGCGGCCCAAGGGTTCGTTTTCGTCCATGGCTTTGTTTGTCAACAAGGCCGCAAGGATATCTCGCACGCTTTTTTTGGCACCCAGGCGGCTATCGAGGAACCCTATCGATCCTGGCGCCTTTATTTACTGGGATTGGCCGCCAGTGCGACGTTGGTTTGGGGTACACAATCTTGAGCGGGAGCGCTGGGTCAGGGTCGACGCTGCCCCGAGCAGGGCCTAAGCACAGGGTAGCCTCAAGGTCTGATCCCCGGCTCTTGACAGCCGGCCCTGGACTATTGCGAGGCTATTTCCCAGCCCTCGCTTCACTCCTGCCGGTCGCGAGCCCGCACTCAGGCGCACAAACGAGCCAGAACCGATCCGCGAGACGATGACAAAGGCTCCTCGGTCGCAGATTGACAGGCAAGGGTCTTTGTCACCTGCAGCGGCCGAGGGTTGGCTGCAGCATAATGATTTGACGATAGGCAATAGCGTCGTCATAGATTGGATCTTATATGCAGCCAGAGTCAAGGCTGGGCAAATAGGAGATAAGCTATTGTTGCCGATTTGGTCTTGCGCACGTCCCTGCGCGCGGCGCTGGTGCTCGGTATTATGGAAAAAAAAAGTCGCGGCGCTGTGCGCTGCGCGGCGGCTGCCTCATGCCAAATCGGCCCCGCAGATACTAGCGGCTGGAAAATTGGGATTTTCGCAGCGCCCTCGCCGATTTCCTCGCCCTACACTCACTCACCTTAAACGGTTGTGCTTGCCTGCATGTATGTAGTGCATGCGTCATGAAGCGTTACGGCGCTAAACGCCGATCCGTACCTGAGCCCGAACAAGACTATAAAGGGCGCAAAGTGCGGGGTCGGGCAAGCATTGCAGATCCCCAAACATGACGCTTCTTTCTGCCTCTCTCGCACTGCTGTGCAGCCTTGCCAGTGTCGAGGGCTTCAAGTCGAAGTACCTGAAGCACGCGCGCCGCAGCGCCGACGAGCCTGCTCACCCCGACATCTACAAGTACGACGATGCTATTGAGCCGAAGGTAGTGATTGTGAGCTTGTTTGAGCCCGAAATGGAGATTTGGCACAAGAACGTCGACTTCGCGCACAACATCACGCTGCCAGGCCTGTCGCCGCTGTTCCCCTACGTCTACTGCACGGAGGACTACGAGCTGTGCAACATAGTGACCGGCGAGAGCGAGATCAATGCTGCCGTCACCGTCACGTCGTTCCTCATGAGCCCCGAGTTCAACCTCACGCAGACGTACTTCCTGATTGCCGGCATCGGCGGCGTGAACCCGTACTACGGGTCGCTGGGCTCCGTGGCGTTCTCGCGGTACGCCGTGTCGGTGGCCCTGCAGGAGGAGATCGACGCGCGCAGCATGCCTGCGAACTGGTCGACGGGCTACTTCACGTTCGGCTCCGATGCGCCCGAGCAGGCGCCCGGAAACTGGTACGGCACCGAGGTGTTCGAGCTGAACACGAACCTGCGGGACCGCGCCATGGCGCTTGCGTCGAAGGCGAACTTGTCTGACGCGGCCGAGGCGCAGAGCACGCGCTCGCACTACGACTTCGGCCCGGCGAACCTCGGGCCCAGCATCATTGACTGCGACACTGCCACCTCGGACGTCTACTTCACGGGCTTCAAGCTGTCCGAGGCGTTCGGTAACATCACGAGCGTCTTCACGAACGGCACGGGCCGGTACTGCATCACCGCCGAGGAGGACACGGCCGTGCTCGAGGCGGCGCTGCGCGGCGCCAAGTTCGGGCTCACGGACTACTCGCGCTGGGTGCTCATGCGCACAGCGTCGGACTTCGACCGCCCGCCCGTGGGCATGGACCAGCTCGACTTCTTCCTCAACAAGGACGTCGGCGGCTTCGGCATTGCCATCGAGAACATTTACAAGGCCGGCCTGCCGTTTGTGCAGGACGTTATTGCAAACTGGAACACGACCTACAAGAACGGCACGTACGCGCCGAAGAACTATGTTGGCGACGTGTTTGGATACCTGGGCGGCACTCCCGACTTCGGGCCGGGCTCGTACAAAAAGTACAACTACATTTGAACTGAACCGACTACAGCTGAACCAACTATCTGAACTGCTTGATATCCTGAACCCCACGAGTAACGAACCTACATAATTCTGTCTAATTACTTTTTCACTACAAGTAACTTCTTCACAGGGCAATGCGGCGCCACGACGCATGAGCCATCGAGCAGCAGGGCGAACTTTATCTAGAAGCGACAGCCGTGGTTCAGCAGAATGTGCTACCTGGATGAGCTCGCGCTCTTTATTCACGAAAAGTACGCAAAATGACAATTACGGTATTTTACCAAACTAAGTTGCCCTTGTGCGCTCGCCAGTTCGGGCGCTTACGCGGCTCATGCTGTAGGGAGCCGCACGAACCCAAAGGCCAACAACGCTTCCCTACCCCCAAGTTGGGTAGTCAACAGTAAACAGAGGGCTGCGCGCGAGCCGGTTAGTGCGCGTACGAAGCCAATGGCTAGCGCGCGTAATGGGGGATTATCAGCGCCTGTTCTGGCCCAAATTCAACCGGTTTAGTCACGGCAACGGATGTGGCAAGCCGCCGCACACCGTGCACATGGGGCCACCACGTGGGATGCGTCTGAACCCTAGCAAGCGTCGCCAGTGTTGAGCGCGTCTGGGCAAGCGGGGCCCCTAGTTGTGAATGAGCACGGCGCCCGGGACAGATGCGCGTGTGCGCGCAAGGTGGCGGCGCACGGCAATTTAGACGCTTTGGCTGCAGCGCAAGACGCGGTTGCGACGCAACCACATGGCTCTATCACATGCACGAGAATGATATGTGGTGGGGGTTCGGATGTGGGGTGGGGGCTAGGCTTGGGAGCTTTACATAAAGGGAGTGCGTGAGCTTTACGCAAGCGAGCTTTATTTGTGGCTCTTGACTGCCACATAAAATAGCAAACGACCCCCGGTTCTAATTGGAGCTGAGTCGCAGTTCTGGCGCTAGAAGTAGCTTTGGGTGGGAGCTATGAGCAAGTAATGAACTCGCTGCGGTACTTGGCATCTTCGCTGAGCTATCGTAGCACGCCACCGCCGGGCGCGAAAGACGAGGGCCCGAGGGCGGTGGCCCTCGCCGGCGAGGACGAGAAGGCTGTGGCGCGGGCGCGGCGGCCGGCAAAAAAGAGCGACGAGCGGCGGCGCGCGCGGCGGTCGAAGGAGGCCGAGGCGGCTCCGCGGCGCGCGAAGCCTGCGCGCGCGAGCCTCGTCTGGCGCCTGCTCGGGCTGCTGCTGCCGTTTCTCGTGCGCGAGGCGCGCAGCGACGCGCCGCGGCGCGCGCGCGACGGCGAGCGCAAGCATCGGCAGACGTCGTCGACGGCGCTGCCGCCGATCCCGCGCATGCTGATTGCCGCGAAGCGTAAGACGCTGGTGCTGGACCTCGACGAGACGCTCATCCACTCGATGACGCGCGGCAGCAGCAGCCTCGGGCCGAGCCAGATGGTCGAGGTGCACCTCGCGAACTCGCAGGTCAGCTCGTTCTACTACATCGCGAAGCGCCCGCACTGCAACGACTTTTTGCAGGCGGTGCTGCAGTGGTACGACGTGGCGATCTTCACAGCAAGCGTGAAGGAGTACGCGGACCCCATAATCGACCTGCTCGAGCGCGACCTCGGCCTGCACCAGGCGTTCAAGCGGCGGTTCTACCGCACGGACTGCATTCCCGACAGCAGCGGCAGCGGCGGATACATCAAGGACCTGAGCGTGCTGGGCGAGGACCTGGCGCGCGTGATGCTTGTGGACAACTCGGCGATCAGCTACGACTACCAGCAGGCGAACGGGATCCCCGTCGAGGGGTGGATCTCGGACCCGAGCGACCGCGCTCTGCTGCACCTGCTGCCGCTGCTGTTTGCGCTGCGCCACACGATCGACGTACGCAGCGTGCTTTGTTTACAGAATTTTGGGACTCTAATCTCTACATAGACAGCCGTGCGGCGCTGGCGACCCGCGCCTGCAGCGCCCACACATCTGATAAAACCCGTAACTCCTGCTCCTCGGCGTCGGCCTCGTGGCCGGCCACGGCCACGGCCAGGTCCGCGATCTGCGCCTGCTTGCGCTCGCGGCGCAGCGCCGCGCGCCGGCACAGCGCCGCGAGCCGCGCCTGCTCCGTCTGCAGCGCCGCGTTCAGCTGCCGGTACGCCTCGATGCCGCTCACGTCGGCCGGCGGCGGCGACACGGCGTTCAGCTGCGGCAGCGTCTTCACCGCCTTGGCCCGCGTGCCGAACCGCAGCGTGCTCACCGTCTCGCTTGCATGCTCGAGCGCCGGCGAGCAGTGCACAATGAGGCAGGTGCGCGAGTTGCCCGACAGCGAGTCCTGCAGAATGCGCGTGAGCTTCGAGTCGCGGAACGGGACGTGCGCAAGGTCCGTGCTCGCGTTCGTGCTGTTCGACGCCAGCGCGTTCACGACCATGCCGAGCGAGCTCAGGCTGCGGTTGATGTTCGACGCCTCCTCGAGCAGCTGGCCGCGCGCGCCGGTCTTCGCGACCTTTTCGGACCCGGCCAGGTCCACGAGCAGCAGCTTCGAGTGGGTTGCTGGGCCGGTCACATCAACCAGGAAGATCGAATGGCTGCGGCTCGAGCTCGTGTTCATGTGCGTCGCGGCCACGCTGCGATTGCGCGCGCCGCGCCGCATCACGCCGTAGACCTCCTGCGCCGTGTTGACCTCAACCTCCTCGAGGCCCTTCACGTAGAACCCGCCGCCGCCGTTTGTCTCGTGCACGCGCAGGTTCGCCTGGCCGGCCGCGTCGCCAATGAGGTCCTTGACCTTCTCGTTGTAGATCTCGAAGTGCGCGACCTTGATGCGGTGCGCGGCGGGCCGGCACGCGAACAGGTACTCAACCATGCGCGGGATGGCGCCGCGGGCGTCGCTGTGCGGGTCGCCGCTGCTCGCGCCGTCGGGGCCCATCATTGTGTGCGACTTGCCTGCGCCGGTCTGGCCGTACGCGAGCACGCAGCCGTTGTAGCCCTGCAGCACGCCCTCGATAGTCGGCTTCACGGCCGTGTCGAACACGTCGGCCTGCGTCGACGCGGGGCCAAACACGTGGTCGAACGCGAACGTCTGCTGCACGCCGTCTATGTCCACGGTGCGTGGCGTGTACTGGCGCACGCACGACGCGCCGTCGTGGGGCCGGAACCGCGCGACGACCTTGATGTTTGAGGACGACGCCGGGGCCGGCGGCGGCGCGCGCGCGCCGGCACGGCTCGGCGCCCTGGCAGAGAGCCTGCTCGAGCTGCGAGACAGGCCATCCATGCACTGCTGAGGCCGGGGTCGGACGCGCGGGAGGGGCCGGCTAGATACACAACAGAGCGAGAATTAGGAAGGGCTGTTTTCTACAGGGCTAGGTCTATAAACTCAGGGAGGCCTGCGCTCGCGCGGCGGGGGCTAGGGCCCGCCGCACGGGCACGCGCCGCCAGCGCTAACTGCCCAGAAAAGGGTTACGCACCGCGCAGCTCGTAGCGCGCCCCGCGCAGGCGCTGGATCTCCGTCTGCACCTGCGCAAACCAGTACTCGAGCACGAGCACGGTGAACGCGGCAATCGCCGGCAGCAGCCACAGCGCGTCGGCGCGCTGCCACGGCGCCATCTTGCGCCGCGCCGTGAGCGCAACGAGCGCGCCCAGCAGCATGTTCAGCTTGCGGATCACCGGCGCGCGCGGCCGCTCCGCGCGCCGCAGGCTGTACACGGCGGCGGTGAGCGAGAGCAGGCACATGAGCGTGAGCTTTGCGTGGGCGCGGAAGTGCCGGCCCAGCACGAACGCCGGGCTCGGCGCGAGCAGCACGGCGCTGAACACGGCGCGGTAGAAGCGGCGCTGCGCCGCGGCGTCGTGCTCGAACCGCGCAACAAGCTCCTCCTGGCCCTGGTCGTCGAGGATTTCCGCGGGCTGGAGCCGCCGCCGCCGGCGCGCCTGTCGGTGAGGAACGTCCATCACGTGCACACGACCCGGGCGCGCACCTTTTAAGCCCGCTGCGATGGCCCAAACGACGATATATGAGGGAATCTGTACTAAAAGCTTTGTAGAATTTGGAAGCATTGCATAATTTTGAAGCACTTTACAACCTAGAAGCGTGTTAGAACCTAGAACTATATTAGACTCTTTGGCTCACAGCGATGAAGTACAGTCGAATGGCTCAACATTTAAATATGTGCGTAACGCAAATGCGAATTAGGGAAGCGTCATTACGACCACGATAAAGAAACGCCAATGTGGTTAAACTCTGTAGGGACTTACAAATGTGCATTGTTGTGGTTCGCGATCGGCGGCCTGGCTGGCAACTTCTGCACCTCGTCAACCTGGTACAACCTCAGAACACACGCATGGCTATAATTATGCTCGGGCTGCAGGCCTCGTTTCATAGCGCCCGTATTTCCTTTTCGGGACCCGCCCGAACCCTTGCCAAATTAGCTAACCGCGAGCGAGGCCATGCAGCGCCATGCCTTGCACGTAGAATTGCTGTAGTTGCTTCTTTATGCGGTACGTATGAATTACTCGCTAGCGTCATACTTTATGCTCGCGCATCGGCCAGCTCAATAGTGTATACAGTTCATCATTACGGCAGCCGTGCCGTGTACACAACGAACGGCCGGTAGTCGCTCTCGACGAGCGCCGCGTACTCGGCCAGGTCGGTGCCGTCCGCCACGGTGCGGCCCTTTTTGTCGCGGGAGACGGCGTTGCCGCCAAGGAAGCCGAACTCCTCCACCAGCTTCGCCTCGGCCTTGTCGACGGCCAGCTTCGGCACAAACGACGCCGTCACGTACGACGGCGGCAGGCCGTAGCGCAGCACGCTCTCGACAAACACGCGGATTATCTTGACGTGGCCCCACGCCTTTATGATGTCGCTGAACGTCACGGCGGCGAGCTTCTCGAGCTCGACGCGCAGGCGCCGCTCGGCCGCCCGCGTCTCGGCCTCCTCCTTGCGCTGCTCCTCGAGCTGCTCGCGCTGCTCGCCCTGGCTCGACACGGCCGGCACGTCGCGCAGCACCCAGCGCCGCTCGCGCGCCTTCGTCTCGAACTCCTGCGCGAACTTGCGGAACACCGTCACGCTGTACAGCACATGCGTGGCGTCGCCGGTGATTTTGTGTGCCGAGCGCGGCACAACCATGGGCGCAACTGTCTCGTAGCTGCCCAGAAACTCCTTCTCGAGGTTCGACGGCACAACAACAAGCAGCGACTCGAGGTTCGGCGACTCGCGCACGAGATCGGTCGGGCGCACAACGGAGTCGAGCGCGCGCACGGTGAGGTCGCCGCTGAACTTGCGGTCGATCGCCTGCACGCGGCTCTTTGCCTGCTGGTACGTCGTGATGCGGCTGCGCAGGTCCTGGTCGGCGCTCGTGGTCTCCTGGGCCAATGCAGCGAGGAGCGCCGAGATTGCCTTGTCCGGCCGGTACTTCGCCGTGTTCCAGCCGAACTGCTGCAGGTACTGCCACGCAGCACGGCCGTCGACCTTCTCGGCGCCCTCGATCTTGGCCGGCGCGTCGAAGATGCTGGTGATGGACTCGTGCACCTTGAGGATTGTGCCCTGCAGCTGGCCGTCGAGCTTCGCAACCTCCTCGCTCTGCTGCACGAGGTTGTCGAGGGTGCCGATCTTGAGGTCCGGCAGCGCGACGCTCGCGACGCCGTGCTGCGTGCCGAGCGTCTGCTCAATCCACTTCTTGAGCCGCGTCTCGGGCTCGCCCATGGACCCTGGCGCGGCGCTCGACGGGAGCGACAGCAGAATAAGCGTCGTCATCGAGTCGCCGAGCTGATGGCCCGATAGGAGGCCGGCCACTGCCCTGGAGTAGGCGCGACTAAGGGGCACAATGGCTACGCCGAAGAGCACCAACTTTGGCTCCGTTGAACTCGAGCGTGCACCTGCAAAAGCAAGTCCAGTGTAATGTGGCGCAGTAAAGCATGAACACTACAGAGATTTAGGACTCAATGCGGGCTGTGGAGGTCGTAAGAGCGCTTCGCTGTGAGCGCACGTGCGCGGCACTGCACGGCGGCACTGCAAAAAGACGGCAGTCCATAAGCTCCACCCGCAAAGCACACCGCACTTCCAAGCCTAATAACCACATTTATCTCTGCAACAATTAGTCCGTGCGCGGGAGCGCACGCCGCACTCGGTGCTGCTCGTTTTGGCCCGCTCACGTGCGCCGTCCTGGTGGTCCCAAATCCAGATTGTAAACAAAAATGTGGCAATGCGGTGCTCCCTGCCGGCCCTGTCGCGGGCCCTGAGGCAGACCAAGGGCACGCGCACGCGCGAGGTCGCGCGCCTTGCCGAGGCGGCGCGCAGGGACGCCGGCCGCTCGTGGTCGCGCAAGACGGCCGCCGTGCTCGAGGTCTGCGTGCGCAACGAGCCCGCCGCCGCCTCGACGTGGGACGCCGTGCGCCTGTTTGCGCAGCTCCCGCCGGCCCGCGCCGACGTGCAGGCGCTCCTGCCGCTTCTGCAGCGGCACGCGGGCCGCGCGCCGGCCGGCGTGCTTGTCGTCGGCGACATGGCGCGGGGCCACGGCCTTCTTGGCGCGCTCGAGCCGGCGTTTCTCGACGCGTACCTGCGTGCGCTATCGCGCGAGAACCCGTTCAAGGCTGTGGAGCTCTGGAAGGCGCTGGACGCGAGCCAACGGCGCGCGCACACGGGCGTGCTGCTATACATAGCGGCGAACCAGACCGCGAAGGCCGAGGCGCTGCTGGCTGGCGCGCCGGCTGTGGCGTCGGGCCTTGTGCGCCGGTTCGTGGAGCACCACGCGCAGGCGCGCGATGCCGCCGGGGTGCAGCGCTGGGTCGACCGTTGGCAGGCGCCGGCGCCGGCCGACGTGAACTGGCTGCACCACATCGTGGGCGACGAGCCCGCGCTGCGCGGCGTGCGGCTGCCGGCGCCGCTCGACCGCACGACGCTGTTTCCGGCGCGGCGCGCCGTGGGCAAGCGTCTGCAGCACCTCGTGAGCGCCGTGAACAGCGTGCTGGCCGCGGCGCCGGCTCTGTTTGACGCGGCGCGCGTGCGCGAAAAGTGGACGCACAGCATTGATGAGCCGAGCCGCGCAACACTCGAGGCGCTGGTGCTCGAGATCGCGCAGACGCGCGCGGCAGCAGCCGACTGGACGGACGTGCTGCGGCTCGTGAGCTTCGACACGGGCCTGCGCATCTGCGAGCACGCCGCGCCGCTGCCGCCGCGCGCGTACGCGGCCGTGCTGTCGCGTGCAGAGTCGGCGGCCGACGTCACGAAGGTCATCGACCTGCTGTCGGCCTCGCCTGAGACTCTGTACACGCCGGAGTGCCTCAGTGCGCTGGCGCAGCGCAGTCCGGCGGTGTTTTTGGAACTCGCGCTGCCGCCTGAGGCGCTCGAAATGGCGCTCACGCCGCACCACCTCACGGCACTGTGGAGGGCTGGCCCCTCTGACGACGTTGTGGAGTGGCTGCTGCCGTTAACGGCGAAAAACGTCGAAGTCATCGGTCTGTTTCGCTCGGCGTGCATTGCCCTGCTGCTGCGCGGAAAAATGGCAGAGGCATCGCGCCTCGTATTCGAGTTTGTGGTTGCGAAGCGGCTCGTGCTCGACGCGCGCGTGCTCGACGCGCTGCGCCAGGCGCGGAACGGGCAGGCCCCGAAAGTGCAGAAGCTGCCGCGGCCGCGCAGCAGCGGGCTGAGCGAGGCTGAGGCGAGACGAACATACGAAGACATAATGAAGCAGCTCGCAATATAGATGTACATACTCAAGCCGGTTGTAGAGTGCCACTGAACGAGGCATTGAACAGGGCAGGACGCTCGGCGTCAGCTTTGTTCATGTCATTTCACTTGCACTAGTGTTAGCAGTGCTCCTATATTTTGTATGCGTTCTATATACGAGCTAGCTTTTGTGCAGGCGCATCCACTTCGGCACGACCTTCTTCAGGTTGTCGCGCTTGCGCGAGTCCGCCTCGTCCGGTTTGGTCTGCGGCTGCGCAGCCGGCGCAGCCGCGGGCTTGTTGGCGGGTTTGTCTGCGGGCGGCCGCGCCAGCGCCAGCGCCTGGTCGTTCAAAATAGGCTCGGACGTCTTCGGCGCGCTGAGCCACTCGAAGACGAGCAGCGCGCGGCTGCCGAGATGGCAGTCGTCCAGCAGGTGCTGCTTCGGCTCGAGCGTGAACGTCGGGTTCAGGCTCTTGAGCGCGAACGGCTGGTCCGGGCGCCGCAGGTACGAGCGCACAAACGCGTAGACCTGCTCGCCGTGCTCGCCCTTCTGGAACTTGCCCTCGAGCAGGCTCTGGTCGGGCAGCCGGATGCGGATGGTGGACGCCTCAATCTGGTTGCGCTTCTCGGCGCGCATGCGCTCGCGCGTCTCTCTGCTGACCATGGCCGGCTCAGCCTGCGCCTTGAGGTGCGAGTAGTACGTGCGGAACTGCGACACGCCCATCTCGGGCGGGTCGCCGGCGTCGGCGGCCGGCGCGGCGTGGTCGGTGACGAGCACGGCGTCGCGCGCAGCCTGCGTCGCCGGCGCGGCCTCCTTCGCAGCCGGCGCGGCTGGTTGCGAAGCGGATTGAGACGCGGGCTGGGATGCGGACTGGGATGCGGGCCGTGTAGTCGGTTGTGACGCGGGGCGTGTAGCTGGCCGTGATGCGCTGCTCGCGCTGCTTGCGTTGGCTGCCGGCCTCTGCGGCTTCTGAGCCGTGAAAAGCAGGCCGCCCGCGCCGCCGCCAAGGCTGCGCAGTTCCGTCGCTGGGTCCGCCGCAGTGCTGCCGCCGAGCGTGAGCGCCACGCCGGCGAGTCCCGCTGCCGTAGCAACGTCGCCAACGGTCGTGCCGCCCGCAAACGTGCCGACAAAGTCGTGCGCGTGCGGGACGCGCACCTTGACGCGCACGGGCGCGTCCGGGCTCGTGCTGAGCCGCACGAGGTCGATGCTCGCGTTGTTCACGAGCCCCGAGAACCGCACGGGCAGCGTGAGGTCGAGCGGCTTGCCCTGGCGCGCGAGGCCGTGCTGCGCGGCGTCGAGGCCGAGCCCGGTCTTGCCCGCGCACACCTCGTCGCGGACCTGGCTGAGCAGCGTGCTCGGCGTGACGGGCACCTTGAACCGCCGCGCGCCGTGCACCACCGTGAGCGAGGTCGACATGCCGTGGTTGAGGCGACTCCCGAGTCTTCCACTCGCGGTGCTTACTTACCCGCGCCACACCACACCACCGCTACCCACGCTTAATAGCACTCACCACGCTTAGCACCACGCTTGGCAGCACTAACCACGCCTAGCAGCACGCTAAGAGGACGACCGCTACGGCTAGCACGTAGTGGAGCGCGAGCCACAGGAAAACCTGGCATTTCTTGGTGGTAGCCTTCGTGGTTCGGTGATGGCCGGCGTTCTGCTAAGACGCACGGCGCTGGGCGGCGCCGTTGTGGCCGCGGGCACGGCCGGATGGACGCTCGGCAGCGTTGGAGGCGCGCGCAGCGAGCTCGCGCACGAGCAGGCGCAGCTGCGCGACCACCCGTGGGTCCGCGACTACAAAGCGCAGCTGCGGAAGAAGGGCTTCCAGGACGTGTCCGAGGCGCGGCGCGTCGTCGAGTCGCACTTCCAGATGCTGCACCGCGCGCACATGTTCAGCACGGCGGTCCTGCGCGGGCCGGGCCGCCTCAACGTCGAGGGCCCGCTCACGCTCAAGAACATGAAGACGGGCGAGGTTGTGGAGATCTTCCACGTCGGCGCCGAGCTGCGCCAGCGCGCGTACTTCTTCGCGGCGTGCGCGACGATGTTCGACGAGTGTCTCGCGTTCACGGCGTTCCCGCGGCTGCCGCACAAGATCGGCGTCACGGCGACGCTCGACCTCGCCCCGACACGCGACTTCCCTGCCAACGACGAGTCGGGTCTTGTTGCGCTGCACGCGGTGCCACGGCACGCGTCGGGCCGCAAGTGCGCGGCCGAGGCGTCGCTGAGCGTGCTCACGCGGCACGGGCTCGGCCAGCAGCTGGCGTCGGCCAACGCGCTCTTCGTCGAGCCGTGGTGGGGCAAGTACATTGCGCGGCTCCTCTAGCACAGCCGTTTAGCCGTTCTGCCGCACATTGCCGTGTAGTTTAATTGCATACCAAAATACAGCTCTCCTGGATTACAGAGACCTAATGGCGCCGGCTCGAATGCAGGCGGTTCAGATAATATACTAGTATACAAAGCGCAGTGCAATAATTGCTCGCCAAGACAATGGCCTCGTTTCTATAGTACGTATGCCTCATGCCCAAGTCTTAAAGCGAGCCCAAGTCTTGAAGCGAGTGAGAATAATAGAGCGCAGTGCAATCGTTGTTCATACCAATGACATTGTATTCGTTTGTTACGTCTTCGCGCGAGTAAAAGCTCCGTCCTTGCTGGGTTTGCCGCTGGGTTCATCTTGATTTGCCGCTGGGTTCACCTGGGTTTGCCGCTGGGTTTACGGCTGGGATCACTGTAATTACCGAGACTTGGCGCGACGCTAGTTGTTATCTGGGGCGCGATCTAATTAAATTGGCTCCGCGTAGCGATAGCAGTCGTTAGTTTCGCGCCATTGTGCTGTGCTCGGAAATTATATTGCGCATACAGCGCACGAAGACCCGTCCTTTAGGCGCGGTTTATACGGCCATAGGCGCTTCGCACGCAGCTATCAAGCTGGCGCCTATCTGCAACCCTAGCTCGCCGGATTATGATATGCAGCGGTGGAATTTCGCCATCGAGATGACGCGCAGAACCACACGCAGAGTGCCGGTGCGCCAATGAACAAAGTGGCGAGAGCGAAGTGGCGGCACTACGGCCGCGCATGCGCACACGAATCGCGGTGGCGCGCGGTGGCTGGCCCCACACCGAGTCCTTATCTCTCAACACGATCGGCAGTCCCAAGGCTGGCTCCCAAGATTAGCGGCAGGGTAGGGGCCTGTGTGTGCGGCACAGCTGATCGCGAGGCTATAAGTAGATAAGCACAAATATTAGCGCCTCTCATCGCCACAGGACACACGCCAGTATGGGTCTCGACAAGCTGAACCCGTTCAAGAAGAGCCAGAAGAGCTCGCTCGCGCCGCCCGAGAACGACATCAAGCCGACGAAGTCGACGAGCTCGGTCGCGGACTCGATCCGCTCGTTCGGCGACAAGGCCGAGGAGTTCATGTCGAAGGGCGAGCGCCCGCGGCAGCTGTACGAGACGAAGAACGGCGAGTACGACCCGAACACGCTGCCCGTGAGCGTCACGACGGCCGGCGGCGGCGTCGGCATGGGCGGCCTCGCCCCCGTGCTCTCGAATGGCGGTGGCCTGCGCTAAGCGGCCGCCCCGTGCTTCCTAATTCAGTTTAGTATAATCGTGTGGGCGCACGGCCCGCGGCTGCCGCCCAGTGGCTGCTTCTGGCCGCGCGCTGTCCTTAGCTATTAATCCGTAATTCTAGTGCTTTACTAGTTCTGGCCGAGTCAGGCCTCGGCTGCATGTGATCGACACCGCGAACGCAGCCTGATCGTAGCGAGACACCTCTGCGCAGCTCGATCCCCTCACGCGGAGCACTCCTGTGTCAGGGGTGCCTTGGCTGTCATGTGCAGTTCGGCGAGCCTCCCACGCAAAGGCTGGGGTCACATACACAAATCACATGAGCGCTGGGTCACATGCATACCGCGTTAGTGCGCATCACATGCGCTTCACATGGGCATCACATGTGGCTCACATGCTGAGGGGTGACACCCAGGAGGTTGGTCCAGGCTGTTGGGGTTCACATGCAGCATGCCGTCTACTTGGGCGCATCCGAGCCCCTATGCGTTGTGTGCCCTGCGTTGTGTGCCCTGCGTAATGTACGCATGCGCTATGAGTACTCTGGGCGACTTGCCTTGCGCGACATCCCCTGCGCTGTATAGCCACGCGTCACATGGCTCGCGCGCTGAGCAGGCAGCGTGTCACCTGCCTGCCCTTAAGCACTGCGTCACCTGCCCCTAAGCACTGCGTCACCTGCCCTTAGGCACTGCGTCACGGTGCGATACGAGCGCGCCCCAGCCCGTGCACAAGGGCGTATCCAGGCGCCCTCCGCGCTGCTGAGACGTCCGTCCGCGACAGCCGGCTTCCGCTGCCCTTGACCTGCCCAGTCGGCCCCCTCGCATTCGCGCGCAGCTTGGCAGACTCGCCAGAAAAGCCTCCGCACTCGCGCGCACGGGTCGAGTTCCGCCAATGCAGGGTCTTGCCGCCGCCTTTGCTGCCGTGCTCCACCAGGTCGCTGCGCACGCCGTCGCAATGGCCCAGGCCGTCGTGTTCTGGCTCGTCGTGCGCCCGCTCCACCGCTTGCAGACGCTGCTTCTGCGCACGTCGCGCCGCGCGTGGCGCCTCTTCCTGGCGCCGCTCGCCGTCATGCTCAGCCTCGCCATGCTCTCGGGCTTCCTCCTCGGCTTCGTGCTCTCGCAGGTCGCCGTGTACCTCGAGGTGTTCCCGCGCCGCCGCAATTCCACCGTGAAGCGGCCCGAGCTCGACGCGGGCCCGCGCCGCCGCCAGTCCACCGACTGGGACGCCGTGTGGGCGCGCAAGCAGGTCCTGCGCTTCGAGGACCCGCCGCCGCCAGCCGCGTCGGCGCCGCCGTCGCTCGAGGCGTCCGCGCACGAGACCGACGACGACGCCGACTGGAAGAACGAGTCGAGCATTCCCAGCAGCGACGACGACAGCGACTACCTCGGCTTCACCGAGGGTGAGGAGGCCGCGGCCGCCGAGCACTCGACGGCGCCCACAAGCACCGTCGCCTCGCCGAAGTACGCGGGGCCTGTCGGCATGGGCTTTTACGCGCAGTTCCGCCCGGACACGTCGGACTCCGCCGGCACCGTGCCGGACGACGTCGACGACGACGGCTACGCGTCGCCGGGCCGCTCGCGCTCGCGCTCCGAGATCTCGTTTCGCCGCCGCTCTGTCGGCTCGCCGCTCAGCTCGCCGCTGACCACACCGCCACTGGGATCGCCGCTTTTGCCGCACCCCATGTCTCGCGTGCACTCGCTGACACAGGTGTCGAACCCGATATACGAGGAGGACGAGGCGTAGCGCCTCACCGCCTCTCAATGCACGCTCAATCAACGCTGGCGGTACGTTAATACCCCATTATGAACCCTTTTTGGGCTCATTGTGGCCCGTTATGGCCCATTATGCCGTCCCTAGGCCTACTTTTGGCCCATAGAGCCGACTCGAGACCTACTGCCTTGCGAGCCGAGCCTTAACCTCAGTCATGCCAACCGAAGGCTAGCGCAGGCATGCCTAGCCGAAGCTGACTTATGCCTTGCTCAATCGGAGCTTCCCTTGGCCGTACTTCAACCTAACCGTGTCTCAGCTTCCCGAGGCTCCGCCTCATCCAATTGCGCCACGAATTAAGCCGGCAGGGTCGCCTAGCCCCACTGTCCGACCGAGCCTCAACCTTAGCCTTGTCGTAGGCTTCGTTTCGTCTTGTCCTGCCCGACCAATGCGCCCCGAATGTCTTGTTTGGACCCTATTTATTCAACTATTTAATGTCTGCCGCCGCCGCCGTTCGGCAAAGCCGCTGCTCAGCGCCCTCATTCCTGGCTGCCAGCGCGCCGCATTTTTAGTTTACTTAGTTTACTTAGCGTCGCATCGTTCTGATCTAATCTCCGGTGCCAATTGCACATGAACCGGCGTCCCGAGCTCGCCAATCGCATCTAGCCTGCCCTAAACGGCCGCCTGCAACGCCGCCGAGCACTAATCCGCTATCGCGCGACCTAATCTACCGGTGATATCGGCTGCCGCCGCCCGAGCCCCTTGCGCCGCCTTGCGCCGCTATTCGGTAGTCGAAAGCCGCTTATCGCTGGCAGATAGCGCTGGCCGCCCCGCGAGTCTCAGCCTTGCTAGCTAAGCGCCAGTCGGTGGAGGGCCGCCTAAGGAGCACGTTTGCGGTCTTGCCAGCGCGGCCAGAAATGCGGCGCCGGGGCACGCTGAGCGTGAAACGGCACTCTGCACGCAGCCCTACAGCGGTTCTGTCAGGCGTACATCGCTAAGGCACTCGGCTCGCAATGAGCCTGTAAACGGGTTGAACCCTTACACGTGTGCTGGCTAGGGCGCATACCCAAGCCCAGAACCCTGCCCGGGCCCATGTGTGGAAAATGCACGCGGTAACAAAAATCGGCCGCCCGGCGGCCCAGCTGTGTGCGCCTCGCGCTGAAAGACCCCGATGCTCCCCACCCCGGGGCCAACCCGGTTTCGGCGTGCCATAAGCAGCCTTTCGCGATGAAAAAAGCTGGTGCGTCTCGTGCACATGGTGCACACCTGTTTCTGTATGCACTAGGGCGCCGTGCACCTCACATGGCCCGACCGCAACGAAGTAAAATTCCATACTGACGCGGTAAGGTCGCGCATGCGTTAGGGGCAGGGGTTGCTGCATCAAAGGTTCATGAAAAATGGCGCCGCGATACGGACGGAAAATGCCCCACTGATAACCCAGATACGGCCCACGTGTTCAGCGATAACAGCCACCCTTACCATGCACTTCGCTCCACATGGGGCGACAAGACGTCTAGGGGCCGCTAAATGCTGCTAGTTTTTCCGGGCAACCGGCGGGTCGCCGCAGAGCACGCCGTAGGAATCTCGACGGCCCACGCACATATGCATGAAAAATCTGAATTTGCAAGACACCGCAACGCGCAAGGCCACTTAGCTAAGCGGAGCATGCGGCGCTGTGATTAGCGACCACATACCCCGGCACTCTTGGCTCGAGCGCCGCTTAGTCACGCGCGCACATGGGCCTCGCGGCGGCCCAAGCGCGTGCAGGTAATTAGCGCATGAGCGAATCAGCGCACGTAAAATCGCCTGGCCGCGCAGTGCCTGCGTCCCCAGCCCTGCAGATTGCGCCAAATGCGAGCTCGCACCGCACCCTAACTAATCGAGCCTCAGCGACGACCCCTCAAGCCAGCACGTGGCGGGGATTAGGCTGACCAGCGGCTGCACCTGGCGGAGATAGGCGCGACCGAGCCCGTAGTGCAGGTCGAGCACATATATAAGATCGTCATCCGGATCTAAGAAAAAAGTAGTTTTTCATACTCGCCCGCAAAAAAAAACAAAAATGACAAAATCATATGTAAAAGACTACTTGCAGATGCTGGGCCGGGAGACCGCCATCCCGGGCTGGATGGGCAACAAGAATGCCGGCGCTGTGCCCGCGGGCTCGCCCGAGCCAAGCATCAAGTCGAAGAAGGGCGCCAACTCCACAAAGATCACGACGCTCAGCCTGTCTGATGCCGGCCCGGACTCGCCGCAGGTGAGCCCGCGCCTCGGCCAGGTCGACGCCGCAAACATGTCCCGCGACTTCGACGACGAGGAAGAGGAGGAGGTCTCCGGGAAGAAGAAGCCCGTCAAGAAGACGCGGTGGGGCTTCAACAGCCTGAACGACTACTGGGCCGTCATTGCCACGGGCGCGGGCCTGTTCAGCGACGGCTACGTAAATAACGGCGTCGGGCTTGTCGTCACGATGATCAAGACAATCTACCCGAAGGACGAGTACTCGAAGTCGGCCGCTTTGCAGAACATTGCCTCCATTGCGTTTGCCGGCACTGTCGTGGGCCAGCTGTCCTTCGGTCTGCTTGCCGACCACTTCTCGCGCAAGGCCGGCATGATGATCTCCACGGGCATCCTTATCATATTCTCCATCTTGTGTGCCGGCTCGTGGGGTGTTGGCGCGCCTGAGCATCCTGGTGGCATGCTTGCCAACCTGACGGTGTGGCGTGCGATCCTCGGTGTAGGCATTGGCGGCGAGTACCCGGCCGGCTCGGTTGCATGCGCCGAAACAAGCCAGAAGCTTGGTGCAGGCACGCGCAACCGGTGGTTCATCTGGTTCACGAACTTCATGATCGACATGGGCTTTGTCACGAGCACGTTCGTGGGCTGGCTGCTGCTGTACATTTGCGACGTGCCGAAATACGCGAAAGTGGGCCACACGCACGGCCTCGGCACGGCCTGGCGCCTGCTCATGGGCCTTGGCTCGATTCCGCCGATGCTGCTGTTCTACCTGCGCCTCAAGTTCAAGGAGAACGAAGAGTTCCAGCAGAACAACTTCAAGCGCGCCAAGACGCCGTGGTGGCTCATCATCAAGCGCTATGGTCCGCGCCTCTGTCTCGTCAGCCTCATCTGGTTCATCTATGACTTCTGCTCCTACTCGTGGGGCATCTACTCGTCGCAGATCATCGACAGTGTTGTGCCGACGAACGCCGAGGGCACGCCGAACCTGAAGACGAGCTTTGGCTGGAACGTCCTGTTCAACGTGTTCTACATTCCCGGCTCGTTCTTGGGTGGCTTCAGCAGTGACTACTTCGGCCCGCGCCTCACGCTCGGCGTCGGCACGCTGCTACAGGGCATTGTTGGCTTCATTCTTGCCGCTGAGTACCAGACGCTGCGCCAGCACATCGGTCCCTTCATTGTTGCCTACGGTATCTTTATGACGCTTGGCGAGTTCGGCCCCGGCGACAACATTGGTCTTGTGTGCTCGAAGTCGTCGGCGACGGCGATTCGCGGTCGCTACTACGGCATTGCCGCAGCTGTCGGCAAGATTGGCGCGTTTGTGGGCGGCTACGTGTTCCCGGCCATTGCCGACAACTACGGCGGCATCGACACATACAGCGGCCAGACGGTGCTTCTGTATGTGTCGAGCGCGCTCTGTGTGTTCTCGGGCATCCTGTCGATGTTCATTCCCGAGCTTAGCCAGGAGGTCATTGCGCTGGAGGACATCCGGTTCCGCAATTACCTGGCTGAGAACGGCTACGACCCGTCGCAGATGGGAGCCGAGTTCGACTTCGAGAAGGCTGTTGGCGAGGCACCGGCTCCCGGCCGCGTATGAGCGGCGCTCCGCAAGTGGGACGCATTGGACCGCTATTTATTCTGTTTTCCATGTTCTTATTCTAACGTTCAAAATCGGCACCACCTCTTTCTGGTGCGTCCAGCTCATGATAATATAGAGTGTATAATCAATCACGAAGTAATTTAACTAATTTATTCCCATAATTCGCCGTAATGACTTGCAGTACACACCGAGCAGAGACATATTTGTGTAGCGTTGAGCGCCAGAATGAGCTTGCCAAGAAGAAGCGAACGAAGCAAGTAGCATAGGCCTCGTACCACGACCTGGTACTGGGCCTGGTACTGAACTTGTACTGACCTGGTATTCTATAGAGAGCCCTTAGCATTACTACAATTCCTAACGGGAGCTTTAAACGAGCCAGCTTCAATTTTACGTCAATATTAGCATGATCTCCAGCGCGAACATCAATCTGAGCCACATGAGCTCAGCACGAGCCTCAACACGAGCCTCAACACGAGCCTCATGGACTTTGAAACGACCTTCATGGGCTCAGCATGAGTTGTGGCACCATCATGGGCTTAAATACGATCTTCATACAACACGATCTTGACGGCTGCAGAATGTACCCGGATGCATTCAATGCGTTTAATAAAAGTCGCTACTGGACTTTTGAGCCGAAGTGGGTGTCTAGAGCATGTTTGGCTGCGACTGGCGCGCGAGCGGCGCGTGGTTCATCACGAGCACGGGCTCCATGCCCTGGTCCATGAGCTCTCTGTACACGCGCTGCGGGTACTGGTCGTCCTTCAGCTCGTAGAGCTTGTCAACGGCGCGGCAGTGGAAGCACAGCCGCCAGTTCACGGCGTCCTTCACATCCATGAACGTGTAGAGCGCGGCAGCCAGCACCTTGGGCGTGCGGTCGTCGGGGCTGACCTTGAGGCTCTTGCTGCCGTGCGTGTCGCTCTGGGAGCCGACAATCATTGTTCCGTTGTGCGAATACTGCTGCAGCACGACCGAGGAGCGCGAAGGCGGCAGGGCCGGCGGGCTGAGCGGCGTTGTTGGCGACAGGCGCGCGGCCGGGCTGAACTGGGCGGTCTGTGGCGAGCGCGCGCTGCGCTTGTGCAGGTTGTGTGTGCTGTGGGAGCCGTGGGCGACCTGCGTGAAGTAGGAGTCCTGGTTGGTGCTCATGGGCGAGACGTTCTTGATGCGCGGGGCCGGCGCGCCGTTCGGCGTGGGCAGCGGGCCCATCTCCTTGAGCTTGCGCGAGAACCAAGTGCGCAGCTTTGCGATCTGCTCGCTCTGGTGCTTGTTCGTCTCGTCGAGCTGCTGCTGCAGGCCGGCGATCGTGTCCTCGAGCTGCTTCACAGCGCGGGCGTTGGCGGCGGCGTCGGTGCGGGCTGCGAGGGCACCCGTCTCGTCGCGCACGTCGCGCGCGTCGCGCGCGTCGCGTGCCGCCTCGGCCTGGGCCGAGAAGTTGCTCTTGAGCGACGACGAGCGCGCGGCCGACGCGAGCTTGAGCAGCCGGATGCGGTGGCCGAGGCTGCGCACGCCAATCTCGAGCAGGTCCTCGTGTGTGAGGTCCGCAAGCACGTCGCTGCGCACGGCGTGGTCGCGGAAGCGCGGCAGGTGCTCGTCGAGCCCGTTGCTGGTGAGCAGCTTGTCGACGTACGCGTCGCCGGTAGAGGCAGACATTGCGCAATCAGATGCAGCCGCGGGTGCAGAGCTTCACGGGCGGCGGGTCGTCGGCGCGCGGCGGGCAGGTGAATACGCAGGCAAGCGGCCGGGGTGGGTGCTCAGAACACTGCGGGCGACGGCCGCGACGAGTGCCTCTACCCGCCGCGGGCTTCTGGTCACGTGCAAGAGCTAGCGCGGAGCGTCGCTGCGCATGCGAATGCGGCGCCCGAGCGCCCGCTCGCAACGCTGCACACGACCACGAATTGACGTGCGTTGAAGCGTGCTAAACTAGAAGTTCTCGAAGTCCGTATTAGAGCCCAACTATTGCGCAGTTCTTTACGAGATGGAAGCGATACGAATACGGCACTACGGACCCAACTTTAATCACGACAGCACGGCGCACGCACCAACTGGGCACTAATTGGAAGCACACCATTGCCGTGCGGTGCCTGCAGCGCTACGGCTGGGCATACAGCGCGGTGCGCCGCGGCGCTCTGCATGGAAGCGGTTCGCGGCGGTGCGCGGCGGTTCGGCCCTTGCCCACGGCGCCGGCGCCGTCTGACGTGGTCGGCACACGACAAGAGCCGACCCGAGAACCACGCTTGGCTCGCAGCACCCGCACAACAATGGCCGAGAACGCGGAGCCCGGCTTCCGCGCCACGTGGGAGAAGATCCCGTACATGACGCGGCACCTTGGCGCGGCGGCGATTGCGCTGTTCTTTGTGTACGTCGTGAACCCGTTCTTTGCCGCGCGCTGGTTCTGGCAGCTGCCCGGCGCGCCGTGGTGGAGCGTGCTGCCGTACGCGACGGCGCCGCTCAGCTACGCGGGCAACAACTTCAACGGCATGCTCACGCTGTTCATGTTCTGCTCGAACCTGCAGCGGCTCGAGCTCGGCGCGCTGGCGCGGCCCAGCGACGTCGCGGGCTACTTCCTGTTTGTCGCCGCGTTCTTCAACCTCGTGGGCCCGCGCCTCGGCATGTACGCGTTCCTCAGCGGCATGTCCAGCGCCATGACGTGGACGGTGGCCCAGGAGGCGCCGTGGCAGCAGACGACGCTCATCATTGTGCAGCTCGCGCAGTGCTACGTGCCGTGGGCGAACGTGCTCATCGGCTTCGTGACCGGCGGCGTGCGCGGTACTTACGAGCCGCTGCTCGGCATCGTTGCTGCGCACGCATACATGTTCTGTGCCGAGCTGCTGCCGCAGGCCGGCGGCCCGCGGCTGCTGCGCATGCCGCGGTTCGTGCGGCAGTGGTGGGACAACCACCAGGAGAACCGGCGCAAGGCCGAGGCGTTCGGCCGCGGCCGCAAGCTCGGCAACCACCGGTAGTAAACGTATTTATATTTATTGGCTACAGCTGCGGCGCGCCGCCGCGGAATTAGTTCTGTTTAGTTCTGCTCAGCGCAGCGCCGCGGCGCACGCGCGGCTTGGCGCAGCCCTCAACGCCCTACTCGGAGCGCAGGTCCGACCGGATCGGCGCCTCCAGCGGATGCAGCTGCACAAGGTACGTGATGGCCCACAGCAGGTAGAACATTGCCAGCGTCAGCACGATGCTCGACCGCCACACGGTAGTGTCCTGCTTCGGCGCAAAGCGCCACGACAGCAGCGAGAGCGCCACGGTTATGGCTAGGCCCAGAATCACCGTCCAGCCGCTCATAGCCCCGTCGTTCGTGTTTCGGTGCTGGTGCCAGCGCCAGCGCCCGTCGCCACGCCATAAGCGCACGCTGCGCGGACACACTATACGCTTAGCAGCGGCGGGCTCGCCGCGACAAGCACCGCCGCGCGCGAGCACAGCACCGCACGCAAGCGCTGAATCGCCCTTGCACCTCCGGCAAGCGCGCCTGCTCGTGGGCGCCCGCGATGACTCCCGCGTACGTCCAGCAGTGGCTCTACGAGCAGCTGGAGCAGCTGCGCTACGCGAACGTGCGGCAATGCTTCGTCGACGTGCGCCGCGTGCTCGACGACGCGCCGTGGCTGCAGCCGCGCGCCGCCGCGCGCGAGCCCGGCGCGCGCCGCCTCGTCGCACTCCAGGGCGCCGCCGGCCCGCATGCCGTCGAGATCTGGCTCGCGCCAGCGTACCCCGACGAGCCCTCGCACGTCGTCGTGGACGCTCAGGCTCGGCTCGCGCCGCCCGGAGCGAGCGTGGCGGAGCTGCTGCGCATGGCCACGCAGCCTCCGCCGAGGCCGGAGAAGCCGGCGAAGCCGGAAAAGCCCGCGGCCGCAGCGCCGCCATCCGTGCCCGTGAAGCCGCCAAAACTGCCGGCGAAGGCCAGCAGCGCCGCTGTGGGGCCGCCGCCTCCACCACCAAAGGGGCCTGCGTCGCCGCGCTCGCAGTCTGCTTCGCGGACCGCGACGCCCACGCAGCCGCGCCCGCCGTCACTGCCGCCGCTGCCAGCAAAGGAGGGGCCTGCGTCGCCGCGGCCCGCGCCGCCAATCGCTCCGCACCGCGCGTCTTCGCAACCTCCTAGCTCGGCCGCGCCCCATCCTGGCTACCCACATCACGCCTCCCAGCCAGGCAGTCCGTACGCCCAGAGCCCGTACGCCCAGAGCCCGTACGCCCAGAGCCCGGGGCCTCCACCTCCGGGACCGGCCGCTTTACCGTCCGGCTATCCTTCTGCCCCTTCTGGTGCACCGCTGGGTCTTCCCATGGGTGCACCGCTGGATCCCTCTGATGCACCGGATCCATCCTCTGGAGCACCGCTTGCTCCCCCCTCGCGTGCATTTGGGCCCTCGTTCGGACCCGTATCGGCGCCCGTGTCGGGCCCTGCGTCGGCTCTTCCCTCTGGTTCCGCATCCGCTGCCTCTTCTGCTCCTCCTTCTGGTCGCCCGTCGACTCCCCCGGAGCCCAAACCGGCCCGCATGCCGCCAATCGACCTCCTCGACGTCACTGACACGCCCGTGGCCGCCGTCTCGGGCCGGCGCGCCGAAGCACTAGCACGCCTCGAGAGCGCGCTGCATTCTCAGTCCGCAACCTTGTATCATCAAAGCCAGATGGACGCGCAGCAGCTCGCGGCGTGGTCCCACACGCTGGCACAAACCGAGACGGCGCTGGCCCGCGAGAAGGACTCGCTGCTGCGCACGAAGGACGTGCTTCTGCGCAATATCGAGGTGCTGGAGCAGAGCACGCACAAGGCCAAAGAGCTCACGCGCCGCGCCGCAGAGCGGCCGCCGCCTGAGTCCATCTCCGACCTCGTCGAGGTTGCCCCCAGCGACCGCGCCGTAATAGAAGCCGACAGCGCCGGCCGAGCGATCGACGACCTGCTGCGCGTGCTGCCGAAGGCGCTGGACGCCGGCACGATCTCGCTGCATGTGTATCTGCGGCTGGTTCGGCAGTACGCGCGCGAGCAGTTCTCGCACCGCCACGCGCTGCTGCAGCGGCGGCCGCAGCCGCCGCGCCCGCCGGCAAAACACTAGCTTAAAAACACTAATGTAATGGGCTTCTGTAGTACCTATGGTTTGTGCTTGTATCTTTGTTGCCGTGGTCTTCAGCCAGTGTGCTATCTAATTAGCCAACGTACGTGTCACTATGTCTTGAGTATCTGTGGCCATAGGCAACTAGCAGCGAAATAAGGCCGGGCTACGAATGGCTCTGTCGGGGGCTGCTCTTGCCTTCGCGAGAGCCATTATCATGGGATGTGTTCGAGCTAGAGTCAGCAGAGGGAGGCGCCAATGTAGTTAGATCTTCAATTTGCATCACACTATGGCCAGTGTACT
>JAKUBX010000081.1:0-25638 GCA_030566975.1 Entelexis potacharoeniae
CTCAGAGTCGCGCGTCTCGCGCGTGTCGTCGCGCCGACGCGGTGGGCGCTCACTGCGCGCGCCGTAACGCGCCGCCACGGGCTCGGGCTCGTCCAGGCCCTCAACGTACACATCGTACGTGTGCTGGTACTCGCGCTGGATCTTGCGCGCGAAGCTCGTGAGCTCGTTGAACCACGTATGCATGCGGCGCGAGTCGTAGAGGAACGTGCTGAGCTCGTCGCGCTCAGTGCGCAGCTGCGCCGCGCGCTGCGCGAGCTCGGCGTTCTGGCGGAACAGCGTGCGCCGCGCCGCGGCCTCGCGGCTGAGCACGGCCTCGATGTCGCCGTCGCCGTCGCCGTCGATGGCGTACTGCGCCAGCAGGCCGGCCTGGCCGTTGGCCAGCACGGCCTGCGTCTCGTAGTCCTGCGTCTGCTCGGTGTCGTTCTGAATCGCCTGCTCGAGCCCCGCCGCCTCGTCGGCCAGCGCGGCAACCTGCGCCTGGCGCTCGCGCTGCGCGGCCAGCTCGGCGTCGAGGCGCCGGTAGATCTCGAACGTGCGGAGGCGCAGCACGGCGAGCTGCGCCGGGAGCTGCGCGCGCTGCGCGGGCGTCGGCGCGCCGGCCTGCTCGAGCGCCGCGAGCGCGGCAAACGCCTCAGCCAGAGCGTCGTCCATGCAGCGGAGAGGCGCGATGTGATGCTTAGTCGACATCGGGCGCTGAGGCCCGCGCGGTTCGCGAGCAATGTGTGCACAATTCGTGCGCAGTGCAGGTTCCAAGGCGTGCTGCGAGGCGTGGTTTAGCAAATTGAAAACGGTGTGGGCGGCGGCCGCCTCGGATGCGCGGAGGTATGTGGTTGTGCGGTTCTGCGCTGTGCCTCGCCGTCATGCGCCACGCCGCCAATTGCGCGCCCGCGCTCGCCCCTCACAGCCAATTGCCTTCCCTCTGCTTTTAGCGCTTCGCGCACGGCAAATCTGCATCTGATATTTCGTCCCCGCTCGCCCTTTCGCGGGCCGTCCGACGCGGCCTCGCTGGGAAGTGACAAACGTCCCAATCCCGGATCGGCCCCTCTAGGCCCATCCCACTCGGCACCGGACCCTCGCAGCTCGCCTCCGCCCGCGTCCCGGCGCGGTTCGCTCGATGTCGTACCTCACCGACCCGATGGCGCGGTACAAGAGCCGCTTGCGCGCGCACGACCGCGACCCGCTCGCAGACTACACCGTGCTAGGGTACATCGCCGCCGGCACTTACGGCCGCGTCTACAAGGCGCAGGCCAAGGAGTACGGCAAGATGGTCGCCATCAAGAAGTTCAAGGCCGACAAGGAGGGCGAGCGCACGTCGTACTACGTCGGCCTGTCGCAGAGCGCGTACCGCGAGATGGCGCTGTGCCGCGAGCTGCACCACCCGAACGTGGTGGGGCTTGTCGACACGATTCTCTACGACAAGAGCATCTACCTCGTGTTCGACTACGCCGAGCACGACCTGCTGCAGCTCATCCGCTACCACTGCAGCGCCGGCGTCAAGTACAAGCGCATCGCGCCGTCGTGCGTGAAGTCGATTCTGTACCAGGTACTCAACGGCGTCGCGTATCTCCACGAGAACTGGGTCCTGCATCGCGACCTCAAGCCGGCGAACATCATGATCACGTCGCGCGGCGTCGTCAAGGTCGGCGACCTCGGCCTCGCGCGCATCTTCCGCGAGCCGCTGCAGAGCCTGTACACGGGCGACAAGATCGTCGTCACGATCTGGTACCGCGCGATCGAGCTGCTGCTCGGCAGCCGCCACTACACGCCGGCCATCGATATCTGGGCCATTGGCTGCATCTTCGCCGAAATGCTCAGCCTGCGGCCCATCTTCAAGGGCGAGGAGGCCGTCACCGAGAACGAGAAGGCCATGAGCTTCCAGCGCGACCAGATAGAAAAGCTCACCAAAATCCTCGGCACGCCCACGCCGCAGCAGTGGAAAAACATCACCGCCACGCCGGACTACAAGCACCTCCAGTCCATGCACCAGTACAAGTGGTGCCTCAACGACTGGCACCGCCACTTCGACGCAGGCAACCCGGAGTCGCTGTCGCTGCTCAAGCAGTTCTTCAACTACGACCCGGACCGCCGCATCAGCGCCCGCACCGCCATGGAGCACCCGTACTTCTCGTCCGTCGACGGCATCCCGCTCTACAAGGACAACTGCTTCGAGAACCAGCCCGTTGTGTACCAGCCGCGCCGCGTCGCCACGAACGAGGTGAACATGAAGGTGCCGCCGGCGTCGTCGCAGTCGATGAAGCGCTCGGTCACGACGCAGGCGTCCGGGGCCAAGAAGCCGAAGAACTAACGACTAACTACATTCGCATCTCCTAGATATATATACATAAGTATGTAAAGCCACGAAGTGCGCACGAAGTGCACACGAATCATAGGGACATGCTTGGGCTCAATGGCAAGAGCAGCCGCATGCAAGCGTAGTGCAACAGAACTTTAATTGTGCGCTTTGTGAGTGAGAGTGCTAGGGTGTTTGCACGCAGTCATGTAACCATGAGTTAGGAGCGGCCGTAGTAACAAACGTAATTACGTAGTTACGCGAATAGTAGTGAGCGTAGTTGTAACCGCAGTTGTGAGCGTATTTGTGCGTAATGACTAGCGTGTTTGGCTGCTTGGACACGTAGCCGTACGACGCTACTATGTACATCTATTTAAAAGTCAATTCTATTAAGTTCATCAATCATAAGACAACCGCCATGTAACGATTGCGTAGTGCAGTCAAGCGTTTCCAAAAGCGCCGTTCCACAGCATGCATTAATAAATAGAGACGTGCGGCGCTCGTGTGCGGGCCGTCACTTCTCACTAAACTTCTCAAGGTCCTCCGCCTCGTAGATCACCTCAATCATGAGCGAGCAGCTCGGACAGGTGGCAATCGTCTCGCCATCCTGCAGATCAAGCAGGGCCACCTGGAATTGGTCGCCACACGGACACGGGTAGAAGAACGCCTGCGTTGTCGGGTCCCACGTCATGTCCTCGATCTCAATTGAGTCGTAGACATTGCTCATTTTTGCTAAAGCCACGAGGCCTGGGTCAATACAGCGGCGGGCAGCTGGTCAAGGGCCCCTAATTTTTTTAACCCTTTCGGCGGGTCGCGGGAAGCGGGTGGGTGAAAAACTACGGTCGTGCTTAGTCAAAGGGCTTAGGGCTTCGGCCTCGGGTGTCCCAACGACGACGCGTGCCGCAGCACATGCCTGCTGGGACCCGACGCAGAAGTCATGAATAATTCAAGCGTGGGGGACGTCAGGTGATTTAGCTCCCAGCCGCGCCGGCCCGAAAACGAAGAGTAGGAACACCACACTTCTTTTTCTGGTTACAAGCGCACACTCAAACAATGGGTATCAGCCGTGATTCTCGCCACAAGCGTTCGCACACTGGCGCCATGCGCGCTCAGTTCCGCAAGAAGCGGAAGTTCGAGATGGGCCGCCAGGCTTCGAACACGAAGATCGGCGCCAAGCGCATCCACCCTGTGCGCGTGCGCGGCGGCAACAAGAAGTACCGTGCGCTGCGTCTCGAGACCGGTAACTTCTCCTGGGGCACCGAGGGCGTCAGCCGCAAGACCCGTGTCATCTCGGTCGCCTACCACCCGAGCAACAACGAGCTTGTCCGTACGAACACGCTGACGAAGAGCGCCATTGTGCAGATCGACGCCGCGCCCTTCCGCCAGTTCTTCGAGTCCTACTACGGTGTGCCCGCATCCACCCGTGGCAAGCAGTCGGAGGAGATCAAGCAGACCGCCAAGACGCAATCGCGCGCCGCCAACGCCCGCCTTAGCCAGGGCCTCGAGCCCCAGTTCGGCGCCGGCCGCCTCTACGCCTGCGTCTCGTCGCGACCGGGCCAGTCGGGCCGTGTCGACGGCTACATTCTTGAGGGCGAGGAGCTGCAGTTCTACCTCAAGAAGCTGTCTGCCAACAAGAAATAAACTGGGTGACTAGCACATAATTAACTAACTTATCATGTTTAACTACGAACCACACACTTACGGCGCGGCTTCGCTGGCGGCCTCGCGTCCTGCCTACTCGTCGCGGCGGATGCGCAGATTGAACTCGAGCCGCGGCATCTTCTCGTTGTCGTGGAAGCGCTGCAGCAGCTCCTCCTGTGTGCCCCAGCGCAGTGCGAAGTCCGACGACAAGTACGACCCGGTCGCGTAGAACCCGGACAGAAGCCAGCCCAGCACGCGCGCGGCAAGCGAGTGCGACCGGTTCACCCAGTCGCGCAGATAGAACAGCCAGTACACGAAGACGAAGCCAATGACGTGCACAATGATGCTGAGCCGGGAGGTCAATCCGGACGGGCTCGGCGCCGTCGAGGCAGTGCTTGGCGCGCGGTAATTGGTCGTGGCGGCGGTCGACATGGAGGTGTAGAGATGGCGGTAGGTGGCAACGTGGGGGCGCGCCGGGGTTTGTTTTGTTTACGCGGTGGACCATGTGGTTCAGGCAAGGGTTACCCCTCCACCGCGGCGTTTGCTATGCAGAACCACCCCTGATTGGGAAGGCACGTCAAAAAGCTCATAAACCACTTCTGGGGAGTCTAATCGTGTCTTTTGCGCCACAGAAAGCCCCGATATGGCGATTGAGATGGCTTTGCTTAGATAGAGGTAATTAGCGGCCGGAGCAGCGTAACAACACCACATTCTGCGGCACACTTCAGCACAGTACAAACCGCGCTAGTCAGTAATACATCATTCTTAGCCTGGCTGCCATGTACAGCTCTGCTCGATGGACATTGGGCATCGGCATCTGAATCGCATCGTTACCTTAAATCGTTATATGGTCGTATATTATTCGCGCCAGAGGACGCCATGCTTGTCATTCATCTCGCTGGCCTCATATGGGCGGCAACGGGCTGCGGCACACCGGGCACTGCAGTTTCGACTCCATCCATTGCTCAAGACAGTCTGTGTGAAAAACGTGCCGGCACGGCGTGATCATGTACTTCTGCCGCTCTCCCTCGAGCGCTGGCGTTACTGGGCCGCCACGGTGGATGGGAAGCGTCACGGTCTCCATGCAGATGGCGCACGACACCATGCGGCAGTAGCTTTGCAGGCTTTCGTTATACTCCAGGCCGGTCGGGTCCTCGCCAGACGTGCGCGGCGCGGAAAGCGTCGTGTCCTGCTGCTCAATGTCGTCAGTAAGTAGCCGATGGTAGTCGTAGCCCTCGACGGTCCACGAGCGTGGCAGAAAGAAGCGCGGGCCAAACCGCCGCTGCATGCTCAGCATGCCGACTTGGAGGCACTGCCATATGATGAGTGTGCTGCCCAAAATAGGCCGCGGGTGGTGTCCGAAAACATTGTTGCGCACAAAGCACACATACGCCAGAGGCAGTAGCCGCAGAACAGCTATCGCCCACGTCATTGCCGCATCCAGCGGGACCTGGGTGCCGCGCGAGGTGCTGCGCCAGATCTGCGGCACCCAGTATGAGTAGAACGCGGTGAATAGGACCGCCTCGAAGCGGTACCGCGACGTGCGACTGTGTCCAAACAGCAGTGCGGACACAAACAATGCAAATAGAGTAAGGTAGAAGCGCCCGTAGACGCGGCCCGAGATCTCGCGCTCGCCCACATACTCTGCCGGAGGCCGTTGCTGCGCAGGCGCGTCGGCCTCGCCATCGGCAGTCTGCTGGGTCTGAGTCTGGGCCTGGTAGTCGACGAGCGCCGACTCGTTCGCCAGCGCCGAGCAGATGCGCGTCACTAAGTCGAGCTCGAACCAGACGGTGAGCACAAACGCGACGAGAGCAATGGCCATATTCAGCTTCGAGCTGTCGCCGCTCGAGCTTGTGGCCTGCGTCATGCACGTCGCCGCGTCCATGAGCGCCATGAGCGCCGCCGTCCACACGCTGCATTTGCCCGCGCGCGACGGCGACGCCAGCTGCAGCGAGGCCCTGGCCATGAGCACGGTGAGCGCGGCGTAGATGACGAAGAGGCCGAGCAGCACGCGCTGGCGCCGGGCCAGCAGAATCTCGGTCCGCACGCCGCTCGCACGCTGCGCAGCGCCGTTCAGGCCCGCATCGGGGGACCACACAACAATGTCGGCCACGAGCTTCGGGACGCGCGGCAGCGGAGCGCCCTCGGGCGCCTCAAGCTCGCGCTCAATGGCCTGCAGCTCGTCACTACTCAGCGCGGTGTCGTCGTCAAGGCGCGCCTGGCCATACACGACGAACTCGGCCGACTCGAGGGCCTGCGATTTCTGGGCCTCGAGGATCTGCCACGCGTCGTAGACCTCGAACTGGTCCGGCGCCGAGCTGTTCAGGTACCGCAGCATGGCGACGCGCGCATCCTCGCTGCCGAGAACATACGGCAGCACGGCCGGGCCCTGGAACTTGAGGCTGGCCGTGCTCACGACGAACCTGCCCGAGTTGAGGTAGACGCCGCGGACGGGGAGGTCCGTGAGCGGCAGGGGCCCGCGGTTGTGCGACTCGTCCGGTACGAACGAGGCCGTGCCGGCAACTACGCGCGCGTCGCCGGTCTCGAACGCTTTGCGCACGCCGAGCTGCAGCGACAGCGCGCCGCGCACGCTGCGGGCAAGCGGCTCCCAGTCGGGCGCCTGCTCGTGGCGATATATGGGCAGCGGCAGCTCAATGCGCTGGAGCGACGCGTTGAAAAGGATGTCGCCGACAAGATCCGCGTTCGGATGCACGTATATGGTGGCGTTTCGGTCGTTTTCGGCGCCGTGCCACAGGGCGTCGATGGCCGGCGCCAGCTCGACCGGGTGCAGCTGCTGGCGGCTGTGCGGGCTGGACTCCTTGATATTTGTGAAATTGAGCGCGCTGAGCGCGAGGCGCTGCTCGGCGAAGTCTGCAACCGTGACGTTTGCCAGCGTGTCGAGCTCGCCGCGCACGAGCCCAAGGTACTTCGCCACCGCCTTGAGCTGCTCGTTGGAGAGCGACGGCGGGCCCGCGAGCTGGAACAGCAAGAAGATCACCACATATGTCAGTACCCGCGAGGCGTTGTCCATAACCGAACGACGCCGCTGGCCATAAACAGCGGATCGCGTTTAGGTGGGAGACCAATTTAGGGTACGGAGCGTGTCTAAGCGGGCCATTTGAGTAGCACATCTACATTGGCACAAGCACACACACACCTGAAGCAGGGTGCCGTAAATGTGCACACAATGTGTGCAATGTGTGTATAATGTGGGTACCATGTATGCGTATTTTGCTTTGAGAGGTTGCTTGCATTACTGCGTGAGAAGCTCCTGCTGTATACTAATACTAAGGTAGTAGGATGAATGCGCAAGAAAGATTAAGTGTTCTAAGGCCACCCGTCGCCCTTTTCGGCCGTCGCCGGAGTCTGTATTTACCTTTAAGACGCTTTTGGAATAGTCGTACGGCACGATCAAGCGTAGCCACTTGCATCACGTGTATGTATATGCATGCGCTTGCTCAACAGAGCCGTAGACGCTCATGTTGCAGGCGTCTTGCGTGCTCGCGATAAGACCCATACGCGAGAACGCGTACATGGACAGAGCCGCGCAAAAGTCTCTATCTCTGGGGTGCGGTCCTGTGGCGCATTTAGTACAGCTAGAAATCTAGAAGGTTTTTATTTTACGCAACGAGAAGCGCCGCCGTGTGCGCGCGGAAACGCAGACCTGCAGGCTCGAGAAGATCGAGGCGAAAACCCTGCTCGAGGAACGGCACAAAACCCACGCCTTATCATATGTCATGAGGCTATTTATCAGAAAACCTAACCGCTCACCCGCCGAGAAAGGGCGAGTCGAACCCGGCCCGACAAGTTTGTCTTCCTTGTCCCCCCCAGCAGCACAAATGTTCGAGAACCTGACGCCAACGAGCATCATCATCTATGCGGTGCTGTTCCTGTTGTCGAAGTGGGTTGTGCCGAAGCTCGTGCAGCAGCCCGGCGTGAAGAAGGCGGTGCGCGTGATTGACCGGAACGTCGACTACATCGACTCGGCTGATTCCGAGTTCGACTACCGCACGGCCGAGGCAAAGAAGTACCGGCCGTTCAAGAGCGTGTACTACGTGACGATGGGCCTGTCGAAGGTGAACCAGAACGACTGGCTGAGCATTGAGCGCACTTACGACCGCGCAACGAAATACCGGCTCGAGACGGCCGAGGAGCAGCCCGCCGAGACGTGCCTCATTGCTGACGAGGCGAGCACGAGCAAGAAGATTGTGCAGGCGACGGAGAAGGCGATCGAAGAGCTGTACGACGAGGTCGTTGCGTTCATGCTGGCGAAGTACCCGATGTACTTTGTCGCCACGGGCAACACGGTGACGAATCTGATCAAGAACACGGAGCTGCCGCGGCGCGCACGCAAGCGCGACCGCAGCGTGACGGCGCGCGACCTGCTGAAGCTGCTGTGCGCGAACATGGAGGAGGACTTCCTGCTGCTGCAGTTCGATCCGCAGACGGGCGAGTACGTGCTGCGCGCGACGACCGGCATCGGCGCGAACGGCTTCCGCAGCAGCGAGAAGATGGGCCGCAAGCTCACGGACATCCACGAGCCCGTGCCGCAGTACATTGCGCGGCTGCAGCTGGCGATGAACAAGTGCTTCCACCGCATTCCGGCCGGCGAGTTCATGCAGCGCCTGACGTGGGGCGTGCAGGTCGGCGGCGACGAGGACAGCGTGTTCCGGCCGAGCGGGAACCACCTTGGTGCCGAGGAGGCGGCCGGCGAGCCGCTGCAGCGCAAGAACCTCGACTTCGGCAAGGACGTGTTCCTGCGCGTCGAGCGCCAGGTGCTCACGCGGCTCAAGGAGAGCCAGTTCATTGTGCTGTCTGTGCGCACGCTGATGTACCCCGTGTCGGAGATCAAGCAGGAGGGCCTTGGCCGCGAGATGGCGAAGGCGATCCGCGCCTGGCCCGAGGACACGGCGCACTACAAGGGCCGTCCGCGGTGGGGCGCGGCGGTGCTCGAGTACCTCGACGAGGGCGAGGCCCAGTAGAACGCGAGGCCCAGTAAAATTCAGAGGCACCGCGGTGCCAGTACATACGCCTACGCGCGCTAATTCAGAGTAACTTACCTACGACAAGCCGCCGCGCACCAGCGCGCTGATGATAAAAGCTTCACACATAAGTTTCACTGAAGACTACTTTAAACACTGCCGTGCGCGTCGCAAGAGTGATATTACGTCTAGTCCACAGTGAGGACTGCGCCGGCAAATGCTCCGTTCTATTACTCTGTACATATCTCATGCGGGCGCGCTCGTCCGGGCGCCCTCTATAAATTACTCCGGCAGCAACGCTGCCAATGCTTGTGGCCAGGGCTCGTTCGTGCTTAGAGCCTACTTGTGCTTGCGCTTGTACTCGGCGGGCGTCTCGATGACGGCGCCGTCCTGGTAGATGCCGAGCCGGCGGCGGCGCGCCGCCTTCTCGAGCGTGCGGAACACAACCTCGAGCCCGTTGAACTCGGCGCCGACCTTGCCCTCGTACACGGTCGCCCAGCCCTGCCGCAGCATCTCCTTGCTCACGTTGCGCCGCCCGTTCCACTTCCACACGCGCGCCTCGCCCACGAGCCGCTGGTACTGGTCCTTGGCCAGCGGAACAACGCGCACGCGGCGCCCGAGCAGGTACCGGCGCAGCCACGCCAGCGACTCGGCGCTGTACTCCTGCGCGGGCTTGCCGAAGTGCGCGGCCTCGGGCGCGTCGACGCCATTCAGACGCACATGGATCGTTATGTCGCTGAGGCCGCGCTCGTTCACGGCTGGGACCTTGCGCAGCCAGCCCCAGCCGGCAAGATACCCGCCGGGCGTGTGGAACAGCCGGAAGTTGTCTGCGTCACCGACGCTCACAACCTTGCCGAGCAGCGTGCGCCGCTTCAGCCAGCGGTCCGGCAGCGCCATCGCCGTGGGCACGCGCCGCAGATACTTCCGCCACACGAAGAACCCGCCGAGCACGCCGCCGCAGATCGCGGTGTTCACCGCCAGCGACTTCACCGTGACCGGCGGGGGGTCGTCCGGGGCGCGAGGCATCTCTAAAGCTCGGACGCGCTTACAACGCAGGCGAAAACAAACACGCGTAAATATTAGGGTCTGCTTAGGGCACGCCGGTGCGCCGGATTGGGAAGCCCGCTCAGGCTGCCGGAGGGTGCTGAGCAGCGCACAAGTTTCAATACGTGCGCCCGTTCATTGCGTTGAATTGCATCCGTGCTTTACTTCACTTCATTTTATTGCATTGTGTTGGATTTGCGTTTTATTTGTTGCATGGTGTTTAGTTCGCGCGGCGCTTGCTGCCCTTAATTCAGCCCTTTATGCAACAACTACTTAGTTCGTCGCACTCTGCCTGTTTGTTCGGCGCCGCTTCTTTATTTTCGGCCGCTCGTTTGTGCACGTTTAGCGCTCATCTCGCCTTGCGCAGGGGATGACTAAATGCAAGATTTGGCCTGCGCCTGCACCCCACACTATCCGGATCAGGCGGGGCCCCAGCTTAATTTGCTGTCCACAATGCGGGTTGGTGCATTGCGGGAGTACCTGCACCCGAAAAACCTCGGCAGGGACATCCGTGAAGACTGGAAGCGCCGCCTGCCGCTGTATGTCAGCGACTGGACCGACGCCTGGAACTACCGCGTCATTCCGTCCGTCGTGTACCTGTTTTTCGCAAACATCTTACCGGCCATTGCGTTCGCACAGGACATGTTCGACCGCACAAGGGGCGCCTACGGCGTGAACGAGGTCCTCATGGGCAGCGCGCTCGGCGGCATTGTGTTCGGCCTGTTCGCGGGCCAGCCGCTGTGCGTCGTCGGCGTCACAGGCCCCATCACCATCTTCACATACACAATCTTCGAGATCATTGTGCCGAAGCATGTGAACTTCTTTGCGTTCATGTGCTGGGTCAATCTGTGGGCGTTCATAATGCACACCGTCATTGCCGTGTGCAACGGCGTGCGGCTCATGAAGTACATCACGCAGTTCAGCGCCGACATCTTCGGCTGCTTCATCAACATCATCTACATCGAGAAGGGCATCCAGATCCTCATCCGCCAGTTCAACGTCGCGCAATCGCAGTCCGGCCACGAGCTCGCCGCGTCCTACTTCCAGATCGTCACGGCGCTGTGCATCCTCATCTTCGGCGTCACGTTCGTCATGGTCGTCGGCGACCCCAACGGCTTCTGGGGCACGCCCGTGCTGCGCAAGTTTGTCGCCGACTACAGCCTGCCTCTCATCGTCGTGTTCTTCACGGGCTTCACGTTCTTCCCGGGCCGCATTAGCGACCTCAAGGGCGACGTGCAGCGCCTGCCTACGTCGAAGGCGTACTACCCGTCGCCGAACGCCGCGCAGTACGGCCGCGAAAACGGCTGGTTCATCCACTTCTGGCACATCCCCGTCGGGTACGTGTTCCTCGCCATACCGTTCGCCATCCTGCTCACGCTGCTGTTCTACTTCGACCACAACATCTCGTCGATCATGGCCCAGGGCCCGCAGTACCACTTCACAAAGCCCTCGAGCTTCCACTGGGACTTCGCGCTGCTCGGCATCACGACGCTCGTGGCGGGCTTCCTCGGCATTCCGGCGCCAAACGGGCTCATCCCGCAGGCCCCACTGCACGTCCAGAGCCTGGCCACGAGCAAGCGCGACCCGAACACGGGCGCGTTCTACGTCGTGGACCAGCGCTTCACAAACACGCTGCAGGGCCTCGCGACAATCGGCCTCATGTCGGGCCCGCTGCTGCGCGTGCTGCACCTCGTGCCGCAGGGCGTGCTGGCCGGGCTCTTCTTCATGATGGGCGTGCCCGGGCTGCTCGGCAACGAGCTGATCCGGCGGCTCGAGCTCCTAATCACGGACCCGCGCAAGCGCGATCCTAATGAGCCGCTGAACACGCTGAAAAAACGCTCGCTCTTTCTGTTTCTGGTGCTGAGCGGCATCGGCGTCGCCGGCGAGGTCGCGATCACGCAGACTATCGCCGCCATCGGGTTTCCTGGCGTGCTGTTCGCGTTCATGCTCGTTGGCGCGCTGCTGCCCAAGATGTGGAACAACGACGAGCTGGAGCTGCTGGACAGCCCGGCCGCCAGCGACTACATCATGAGCACGCTCGACCACAAGCTGCGGCGCAACAACAACAACACGACGCCGCCGAGCCACGGCGACGAGGCGACGGAAGTCAGCGACACAAACGATGGCGGCGACGTAAACGAGGACACCGCTGCGTGGGCGCGCAACAAAGACAAGCGCGAGAGCGGGCACGGATAGTTAATTTATAGACTGCACTAACTAAGGTTGCACTAATTTGAAAACCAACCGCAACACATGGCGCGCGACCGTGGCCCTCCAAATAAAAGCGGCACGCATTTCATCACTCATCTAGTAGACCTCGCCCTCGGCGGGCTGCGCAAGCTTGCGGTTCGCGGGCGACGACATCTCGCGGCGCACCTCAAGCAGCACCCTCTCCATCGTCGTCTGCGGCTTCCACTCGGCCAGCACGGGCAGCTTCGCCGTGATGAGGTTGCCGTGCTCGTCGACGGACGGCAGGTTCACCTTCGTGATGAACTTGATCGTCGGCGGCTTCTGCGGATACTCAGGACCGGCCTCGAGCGTCACGCTGTAGATGCGGTTCTCGTATGCAGAGTGCGGCGGGCCGAGAATCGTGCCGTTCCAGTGCGTCATCGAGATGTCGTCGCTGTCGGCGAGCCCAATTGAGCAGGCCTCGCTGCCCATGCCTTTCTCGCCATTCTCAAGCTCCTCGAGAAGCCGGAAGTTGCGAGGAACCTCGACGGACATGGCTGTCGATGTGATGGGGTCTAACGTAGCGCCCTGTGCTGTGTCATGGGCCGACGGGATGCGGTAGCCACATCGAGATGGAACCCTAAGCCTGCGGGCCCGGTCGCTTCGAGGCGTTGCCAAGCAGCAGCCGCCCCAGGCGCGCCGCGTAGCGTCTAACCAAGCTCGATACGCAGCCGACATTATTGGCGCGCTGTGCGTCTGCTGGTCGCCCGTGATTCGGCGCGCCTCTGCACGGCACACTCTGCCATTGCGCGGCCGGCCCGCGCTGACAAGGGCGCAACGACACACGGCGCGTGCTGGCGCGCTCGAATCGGCTACGGCGCTGCCTTTTAGGCGGCCGCGCAGCGCCTGGGCCAGCATCGCGAAATCCAGGCACCACAACCAGGGAGGGCCCTGGGCAAGGGCGCGCGGGCGAATGGCTCGGCGCGCAAAACAGCGCTAACAAAAATTCGTGCCCACGCCGATGGCCACAAACCACCTCGACTCGCACTCGGACCTCACGGCAGCCGAGTCGCTGGTCTGCGGCGCGAGTGCAGGGCTCCTGACTCGCTTTTTTGTCGCGCCGCTCGACCTCATCAAGATCCGCATGCAGCTGCGCCAGCACGCCGGCCTCGTCCAGACTGTGACCGCAATTGCCAAAAACGAGGGCATCCGCGCGTTCTGGAAGGGCAACGCCCCCGCAGAGGGCCTCTACGTGGCCTACAGCGCCATCCAGTTCTCGGTGCTCCAGGAAGTCAACCACCGGCTCGGCGACTTCGGCACGGAGCAGACGCGGCAGCTCATTGCCGGCGGCATTGCTGGTTCAACCGCCACGCTCGTGAGCTACCCGCTCGACTTCCTGCGCACGCGCGTCGCCGCAAACACCGGCCCGCAGTCCGCGCTGCTGCCGACCATAATAAGCACATGGCAGCACAAGGGCATCCGCGGCTTCTTCCACGGCGCCACGGCCACCGTCGCATCCGTGTTCCCCTACATGGGGCTGTTCTTCGGCACATACAGCTATCTGCGCGACGAGAACTGCGTCCGACTGCCGGGCTGGTTGCCGCCCATCTTCACGGCCTCCTCCATTGCATCCGTCACCTCCAAGGCCACCGTGTACCCGCTCGACACAATCCGCAAGCGCGTCCAGGTGCACGGCCTGTTCACGGCCAGCGAGACGGCCTCGGCCGGCTACGGGCAGCGCTACTCGCATAACTTCCTTGTGTGCGGCTCGCAGATCGTCGCGCGCGAGGGCGTGCGCGGCCTCTACCACGGACTCGGCGTCTCGCTGCTCAAGTCCTGGCCCGGCTCCGTGCTCTCCATTTTGTTCTTCGAATCAACCCTCAAAGTGCTGCGCGGCGTCGAGAGCTCCGTCGCCACGGGGCCATAACTTACCCCATTTGTACATATAGCCTACCCCTAATCGGTCTGCGCGAGCCTTTGTTTATGCTCCGCAGACCACCTGTTTGTCCTGCTTGTGCTTCCTTTGCCCTAACGATCTAGAATTTATCCGGCCCGTGTGGCGTTCCGGGCCCTGGAAAAATGCGGCGCGTGACCTGATTCGATCGTATTTTTCGCCCTCCTCGCTTTTCACGGCCGCGAGATTAGGGTTCCGATGACTCTAGATGGCTACTCGGACATAACGGCCCCTGCCTAAATTGCTCCACCGTCAAAAAAGTTATGCCGCATACGTAGACTGCCCTGAAGCATGTCCATTGCCCTTCCGATACATCTGCCAGGGCCGACGTTTACTCCGGGCTCCACCATCGCGGGCCGCTTCGTCTCGAGCGGCGCCGTGCACTTGTTGCACAATAAACACCGATCGCTCGGCCTTTTCGAGACTGACGAAACGGGCGCGGTTAAAAACATCCAGGAGTTCTTGATAAAGGGCACCACAAGCATCCACCTGATTGCAGCGAAAAACAAACAGCGTCTCGATGCATTCGTAATGGTCGGCGATCTCGTCGACTGGTATTCAATCCAGGAAAAGGGAGTCGACGCAATCCACGACTTTGTTTGCCTCGAGTCGCAGGAGCAATTGATGCGCTTTTGTCGCACTGTGCCGTACACGTTTGTGCAGCTTGATCCACTGTCCCATGAGTTTGTGGAGACGCGTCGCTTCTATTTCGCCGAGGATCGCTCACCTACTGTCTTGACCCACTCATTGCCTGATGGCACAGAAATCTGCGTTGTGGGTACTTCTAATGGATTGGTCGGTTCTCTGAATACACAGAAGGATCAGTTCGATGGGTACTACAAGATCCGTGGCTGCCAAAACACCACCTATAAGTACGCCAGCCTGTCTAATGACTATCTAGTGGTCCAGGTTGCTTTGAACAACGACTGCAGCTTTCTCTTCTTGCACTTGGAACCAACTGGTACCTTGAGCTTGGTGGGAAGCTATGCGCCGCAGCAAATGCCACTCGGCGTAGGCCCTGTTCCTTCACACGAGAGCAGTGTTGCTTGCATCTGGTACCCGAACAAAGTGGAGTTTGTTGACGCGGCCCCAGCCGGTCCCTCGGGGCCTACTTGTTTGCAAACGCTGCAGCTCCCCATAAATTTGGAAAGCATCCACCATGCACCTCAGCTGTCGGAGCCTGGTATCGAGGCCTTCGTAGCCTTGTCGGACGTTATCAGAGTTAGCGGCGTGGGCGAGTTCCAAATCGTCGACGCACCAGATATTGGCGAGCGAATTGGCGGTGGAAGCCTCTACTTCAACGACAATGACCTCGTGCAGCTACGCAAGTATGACGATTCGTCTAGTGCTGGCTGGGTCGTGGAGCCCTCGGGCCAGACACTCAAATGTGAGTTCCCGTTCACGTACGAGTTTGTTACAATAAGCACTCGTGGCTGCGAATCGTTGAAGAAAGAGTTCAGCTCCTGGAGCCACTGCTTTGATCCAGATCTGGGCTCCTCGTTCTTGACAACAAAGGACGCTGCTACTTACGCGGTCTGCCGTAAATCAGGTATCTGCGCAGACAAGATTGACGACGTCATTCAGCTGTGGCAGTACGACAATGGCATCATTGCCTCAACAGAGAATGAAACGATGGCTTTCCGTTATAAGGGCACGCCGCGCCTAGATCTCAAGCCCCGGCCTTTGTTTAAAGGCATGGACTCGGCAAGAACTTTCGCGTTTAGGGACGGAATTCAGGTCACTGGTACTCATATTAACTGTGTCGAAACGGACAAATCCTTCCCGATCCCGGCCCGCTGTATGCCTGTTGTTGATGCCACATGTGTGGACGAATCCTTGCTTGTGCTCGCATCAGACTTCAGTACATTTGCTGTTTCGAATGGTAAGGTCATCAGAGAGAAGACTTTTGAGGAGCCTGTGCTCAAGGTTATTGCTGCTGGTGGCATCATCGCCACAATGACTCTCCAGCAATTGCATGTTGATCGTAGCGAGGGATCACAAACTTTCAGTTTTGATCATCGGCTCAGCGACGTGGTCGTCACTAACGGCCACGTTGTATCGTCGACTTTCGATGGCGACGTATACCTGAATTCAGACTTGATGGCAAGGGTGAATATAGACCGGGCGCCAGTTAGGCTCATTGTTGCAGGCCATAAAGTGCTTGCTGTTACTGAAACTGACGCCGTTATTGTTGACACTTTGACGATGTCCGCGCATTGCGCACTGGCTCTGAGCGGCGTCAAAGGCGGATTCGCCTGGGATAACGAGAGTTTTGCCGTGCTGAAAAATGGCAACATGTGGGTTTGCGACCTCAATGCGATTGGGCCGAACTTGCAAAAGACATCGCAAGTACTCATTGGTCCCATAAAAACAGATGCCAGATGCTCTCCACAGTGGACTTGGGGTGAGAAGCTTGCCTGCACAAATGCCATCAACTCTGTACGCTTCGATCATGAAGTCACGGACGTGTGTCCGGTTCACCCATTGCAACAGGTGTACCTCGACGAGTTTGGTGGCTTGATTACAGCCATTGAGCCCAAGGCGTACATCAGCTCGTTTGAAACGCTGTATTTATGGGCAGATTTCAAGAACTTCGATCTTTTCAGGCGGCTCACAAATGTCCAAAAACGACTTGAAACTCGTGAACACACGCTCGGCGGACATCAACAGCCGAAATGGCTAGAATGGAGGGGGTTCATTGACGGTGAGTTGCTTTATGTAGCACTCCAGAATCCGAACATTGACTGGATATTCAAAGAAGAGGGTGTGGATGCTGAGGCCCTGAGATCGACGTTCCGGCTAGTGAGCTACTAGGAGGTGCACAGCCATAAAAAGAAGAAGATTTTGACCACTTTTGACTAGATTTAATGAGATGTAGATGTAGATGTAGATGATGATATTATGATGATGCCATACTACACTGGGCTCTGCCTAGCTTATCATTTTAATTTAGATGGTCCATCGGTCACCCAGGTCTTCAAAGACATTATAATTCTCAAACTCCAGTCCAGGCTCCTTGTCACGCTTGCGATGATACTCGGTTGCATACAAGGTCTCATATGAGTGGAAAAAGAAGTGATCAAGCTGGTAGCTTGGCTTTCTGAACGGCTGGCTAAAGATTTTCGCGATCGCTGCCACATTAGGATGATAATGAGACGTAAGGCTCTGGAACTCCCACAAACTTGATTCTAAGGCATGCGTCAACAGGGGATCCTTTTCGATGTTGTCAAAGGGATCATCACCGCCCACCAAACCAGCATTGGCGCGGTGAATCATGACCATGCACGTTGGATGCCGCTTGAGCTGGTTGTATACGAATGGAATTACCGCAACAATTGCGCCGGGCGGCGCGAACAGACAAAGCCTTGCCAGTCGTTTTATGATTGAAGCCGGAATCGTGGCAGGAAGATGCGTACTTGTGAGGAACAAGTCAACAAGGCGCAGGAAACGCGAGCGGTGGGACGAAACAAGAATTGAGCCATCCTCAAGCAGCTCGTAGAGCTTTGTGAAGAAATTAGGATAGTCGAGCTGGTGGTACTGGATCAAAACAAACAGCGCGTTCAGAGAAAGCAGCGAGATTGCGCCACCGTGATCGTACGTGTCGACCAGGAAATCCATAAGAAGCTGCGGTTTTGTCAAATTTGGTATCACGCGCGCATGCATTACCGTCAGAACACCCTTGAGATCAGTTTTAGTAAGGCCGCGCTGCCGCAGTACATGGATCCAAGCCAGCTGGAACGCCTCGCGGTACTTCTGAGCAGCTTGCTTCTGCTTGAATGGGAAAACTGTCTTCAGTGTGTAGAATTTGGACAAGTCCTTGTCCTCCGCAACCGTTTTCTCGAAAGAGCACATCAGCGGGATGAGCCGTTGTGCTTTTGCAATGTGAGGAACGGCCTGGTAGAAATGGTAGCGCAGATCGTCGTTCTCGGCCAGCGTCGGCTGCAATTCGTCGAGTGCACCAGGCACGTCTGCAGCCGCGCTGACGAGTTTAAGCATCGAGTCCTGGATGCTCCGTTTCTCGTACTTGCCCTGGATCAGCAGCACCTTTAGAGCTACGGAGACACACACTTGTGGGTACTTTGCCAGATTGTTTAGATCAATAGCAAGCAATTCGTCGAGCTGCTGAGAGAGCCATTTGCTGACCTTGGCCTCTTTCTTATCGGCCTTTTCGCCGAGAGCGCCCTGCTTAGCGAGGCGACCGAACGCCTGGACCAAGCCGGCGGAAACTTCATAGAAGACCTCGGGGTTCCCCGAGCTCACGAGCTTCTCGAGCCATGTGGCCAGCTCGTCGTAATTGTCCACGGAAGAGACGATTCTGTCCACGTCCATTGTTGAAGCGGCCAGAGATGGGTGAAATTTCAGGCTCACCTAATAAATTTTTGGACCGCTGGCCGCGCGCGGGTTAGGTCACGGCTCTGCCCTTTTGGAACTCTGCGGCTTTACGGTGCGCGGTCTCGTTGTCCCGCAGGACAATGGATAAATACATCAATAAATACGGTAATAAATAGAGGTGTGTACGACGAGAATGAGAAGTCCTACGGCCACATAGAAAGACCGAAGACTGAAACGTCCCGCCAAATTGATTTCCCAGCGTCGAATTTTCCAAATAGCCATTTGTCGAGCTTCTGGTGGTAAGTTACTGGGGATTTTGGTTGGGATGGTGCACTATATACAAGTCAGTTAAGCCAGAGCCATCCCTCTCTTGACCACTGTTTCCAAGCCTCGAACCCAACCTTTCTGCTCGCTCTTAGTGACGAACAAAAGTACGCGACCCTTTGTACCGAGTCTGCCCGTGCGGCCAGCGCGGTGGAGCAGATCTGCAGCAGAGAAGGGCATGTCGTACAAAATGATATTGCGCACGCGGTGGAAGTCGACGCCGCGCGCAACGAGGTCCGTTGCCACAAGCACCTTCAGCCTCTCACCGTTGTTTTCCTCGACCGATTTTGCCGGCTCCAAAAAGTCCTGGAGCTGCGCGCGGCGGTCCTGCGCAGAGCCGTCCAGGCTCAGCGCATTGTAGCCGGCCTCATTGAGCATGCTGACGAGGCGCGGGACGTCGCGCTTCAGGTTCACAAACACGACAACGCGCTTTGTATTGCCCTCCTCGGCGTTGTCGTGGTATATCGAGTAGAGCGCCTGCTGGAGCGCGAGCTCCTTTTTGTTCAGGTACGGCCGGCGCCACACCTCGACGACGCGGAAGTCGATGTGCCGCGGGAAGCGGTGGATCGAGGGCGTGACGAGGCGGCCCGTCTGCGGGTACTTCGAGCGCAGCACCTTTTCAAAGAACCCCGGGATCGTTGCCGTCACAAACACAAGATCGTCGAGCTCGGCGCAGCTCTCGATGACGCGCGTCGTGGAGTCGACAAAGGAACGGTTCATGAGCGAGTCGGCCTCGTCGACAACAACCATGCGGCACTGCTGCAGCGCGCGGTCGGCCAGCGGCCCGTGGTTGCTCGCAAACTTCAGAAACTTGTCGGGCGTGCCCACGGCGATGTCGACGCCCTGCTTGACCTGGCGGGCCAGCGCCGAGGTCGGGTTGTCGAGGCCCGCGAACTGGGCGAGGCGCAGCGACGGCGCGATTTTCTGCACTGTGTCGCGGACCTGCTCGACGAGCTCGAGCGTGGGAACAAGCACAATGCTCCTGATCTCGGGCGCCGCGGACTGCTCAGCAGCCTGCGCATCGCGTGTCTCGATCAGGTTCGAGAGCAGCGGCGCCAGATACGACAGCGTCTTTCCGGAGCCGGTCTCGGCGGCAATGAGCCACGAGCGGAAGCCGTCGGTGCTCTTGCCCTTGCGCAGGGCCTTGATCGCGACCTTCTGCACGGGCGTCGGCGGCATGTCCGGAGACTTGAGAAGACGGTGCGCGATGTTGTGGCGCAGCTCCGGGTGGATGCGCAGCTGCGCGAACTGCGTGACCTTCTCGAGCACGTTCAGGTGCGATTTGCGCTCCTCAACGGACACGCCGCTGAGGGGCGAGAACGCGCCCATGTCGAGGGTCGAGACGGGCCCGACCTTGCGGCGCTCGGGCCCGGGCTTGGCCACGAGCGTCTTGCCGCGGCCGGCCTTGGCGACGGCGCCCGAGAGCCGCGAGAAGTAGCGGCGGCACTCGCGGAACATTCGCGACTGCAGAAGAGCGAAATTTCACGCCCAGGGTGGGTTTTGAGTCGCGCGTCAGGTGACCGCCATGGAAAGAGCCGGCCAGCGCCAAACCAAACCACGCAGATCGCTAAAGCCTGCCGAAGACCTCAGGAAGAACTCGGGACGAAGCGCACTTCAGCACCGTAAAATCCACTAAGTACGAGCCTAGCAACAACTAGACGCCTATTTACGAATTGCTTGTCTTAGCATCTTCGCAGAGCGGGGGGGAACGGCGGGCCCCCGCTGTGGCCCTGCTTAGTGTGCGCGGACCACAAACTGGCGCTGCATCCCACCCCGCCGTGCAAAATGTCAGTTGTGAAGCAGGTGGCCAAGCTGCAGGTGTCGCCCGCGCAGCAGGAGGCCCTCGACAAGCTCGAGCGCGCCGAGGCGCAGCTCGCGGCGGCCGGGGAGCCCGCGGCGGCGGCGCGCGTGGCGAAGCTCGAGGCGTTGACGGATCTCGACCGCTACGACGCCGTGCTGCGGTTCGCCGACCCCGCGCACGCGGACGAGGTCCCCTGCTACGCGTACGCGCTGTACAGGACGGGCCGGCTTGCGCGGCTGCGCGAGATTGCCGCTGAGCGGCCGGACTCGCTGGCGGCGCAGCTCGCGCTGTCGCAGGCCGAGTTCAAGGCCGGGAACATCGGCGCCGCGCGCGCGCTGCTGGCTGCGCTCTCGAACAAAATTGCGCTCGAGGACGAGGGCGATCTTGTTGTGAACCTGAGCGCCGTGGACGCGCTGGCCGGCGTGCTGCCGCGCCACGCCGCGCAGTCGTTCGACGAGCTGTTCAACCAGGCGTACGCGCTGCTCACGAAGGGCCGCGTGCACGACGCGCTGCGCGTGCTGCACGAGGCGAACGCCGTCGCCGAGGAGGACGACGACCGTCACGCAACGAGCGTGCAGGCCGCGTACGCGCACCACCTCGTGGGCGAAACGAGCGAGGCCCTGCAGCTCCTGAAGTCCGTGGATGCGGCGTCCGCGGCGACGCGCATTGTGGCCGCGAACAACTTGGTAGCGGCAGAGCTGCCTGCGGACGCGAGCATCGAGGCCGTGCACGTCGCGCTGAAGCAGTTCGACGTCGTGAACGCGCCCGCCGAGTTTCTGCAGCTGAACGCGAACCAGCGCGAGGCCGTGGCGCGCAACCGCGCGAAGCTGCTTGCGCGCGCCGGCGTCGCGCTGGCAGGCCGCGCACGCAAGCACCGCCGCGAGTTCCCGGCCGACCTCGAGCCCAGCGTGCTGGCGCTCGCGCAGTCGAAGACGCTGAAGCAGCTGCGCAAGCTTGCGCACGGCGGTGACGACGTCGCGAGCCTCGTGCTCGCCGCGCGCGGCGAGCCCGCGCCGGCAGCACTGCCACAGCTCGCGTACGACCGCGAGCACCGCCTGCCGCGCGCGGCACAGAGCGTACCGCTGCGCGAGGGCGACTTCAGCCAGCTCGCGCTGGCCGCGCTCGTGGCCGAGACGGACGCGGAGCGCGCCGCTGCGTACTTCCGCAGCCTGAGCGACCCGCTGCTGCGCGAGGCCGGCCTCAGCGTGTGCGGGCAGGGCGTGGGCCTCGTGAACTCTGTGGACTCGATCGACGCGCTGATCGACGGCGTCGACGCCGAGCAGCTCGACGCGGCCGAGGCGCCGCTCACGGCGCTGGGCCACCACGCGAAGCGCGCGGCCGCGGCCGCGCGCGGGCCGGCCAAGAAGCGCAGCGGCAAGCGGAAGCTGCCCGCGGACTTCGACGCGCACCGCGAGCCGAACCCGGAGCGCTGGCTCGCGAAGCAGGACCGCAGCGACTACAAGCCGAAAAAGAAGAAGACGACGCAGGCTACGCAGGGCGCAGCCGTGACGGACGCGGCCACGACGTCGAAGCCGCAGCCGGCCAAGCCGCAGCCCACGGCGGCGCCGTCGTCGTCCGCGGCCGCGAAGGCCAAGAAGAAGAAGGGCAAGAGCAAGGGCCGCAAGTAAGAAAGCTTCCCCAAAATGCAGGCAGGGCTGAACGTTGTACAAACAGGCGGCGGCCCGACGTAAATAACACAAATTAATAAATTAGGTCGTTGGCTTACTTTTTTTTTATATTATGCATTCGCTCACGCAAACAACGAGTCCTCCTCGCGCAGGAACTCGCCGACGTCGCTCTGCCGGAACACAACAATCGCGTTCGGCTGCGCGTGGCGCACCTCGGCCGTCGACCGCGCGGACACGCCGAAGCCCAGCGGCAGGTCCGCCATCGACAGCACAATCACGCCGCTGTGCTCAGGAATGTCCTCGGACACGCGGCCAATGTGCGCCTTCAGCACATGGTTCCCGTACAAATACGGCATCTCGCCGTTCGACTTGACCCACACCTTGTTCACGGCCAGCGGGGCCAGCACCTGCAGGCTTGTTACGTGCAGCCGGAACTTGCCCGTTTTTGTGAACTTGCCGAGACAGGTGCCCAGGCTCAGCAGGTTGGGCCGCGCGACCGACGTCGCAAGCTTCTCCGTCTTCTCGGAAACATAGTATACACGGTCCTTCTGGATGCGCAGGCAGTACTTGTCGTCGCTGCGGTTCACAAGCTGGGAGATGTTCTGCCCTATGTATCCGCTCAGCTTCTCGAACACAATCTTTGTTTCTTCCTCTGTCAATTGCCGCATTTTTGTGCTCCGGTGACCAGGATGTCGAAGCCAAGCAGGTAGGCCTCTGAAAAATTCAGGCTCGTTATGTAATTTTTTGGCCCGCCGCCGCGGCGCCTGAACCGCTGCCCTGGGTCTCCAAAGCATGAGGCCAGCCATAACAAGGCATGATTCAAACAGGAATTGCGAGCGCTCGTAAACGCTTGCAAATGCTCGCAAACTATCAACTTTGCCCTGAGCGCAACACAACAAGCCGCCCTTCGTGCCAATGCTCAGTACAATAACTAGGTAAGGAAGGATATTAGGGCGTTAGTAGATGCTCGTAGACGTAATAAATAAGTATCTAGTATACAGTCATGCCATGTCGTCGGCCATGCGCGACACAATGGCGGCGTGCTTGCGCGCGGCGTGCGGCCGCAGCCCGGACAGCATGTTTTTGGCGTCGAGCTCGAGCTTCGGCCGCTCCGCCAGGATCTCCGCCCGCGCATCATAAATATTCTCAAAATCCTCGAGTTCCTCGCGGCTCATGCGGCCCATCGCCAGGCGCTCGTACAGCGCGTCCAGGAACGAGACGCCCGGCCGCGAGTCGTCAGCGTCGGCCCGCTCGACCATGCTCGGCGTGCTCGTCGACGACGCCGTAGTTGTTGAGTGGTTCACCGTGCTCTGCTGCAGCGGGTACGTGGCGGCCGGCGTCTTGGCGACCCACTCCCGGGCCTGCGGATCGCTGTCGGGCTCGATTGTCGACAAGCTGTCTGCGGACGACGCCTCTGTGTCGGATGCAGACGCCGTCTGCAGGGGTGGCGTGCGTGCTGCCGGCTCGGGTGCTGCAGAAGCATGCACAGAAGCGGAGGTATGAGGAGGTGCTGCGTGAGCAGGCATATGAGCAGGCTCATGAGCCCCGCCATGGGGATGGGCGGAATCATGCGCGCGCGCCGAATCATGAGCATGAACCGAGCCCTGTGCGTGGGTCGAACCATGCGCATGAGAGCTGTGACGCGATGTGGGCGCCGGCCGCGGCGTTTCAAATGCCAAGCTGGACATTTTGTGCGCCGGCGCGCGCGACGACCACGAATGCGGTGCGGGCGAGCCTCGTGGACTCGCCTGCGGCGGCGGAGACGGCCGGAACATGGCCGGGTGCAGCGGCGACGGCTGAAGGGGGTGCGGCGCGTGGAGGCTTGGGTGTCTCTGGTCGAGCAGCTTGCCGATCGACTCGCCGAGCAGGCCACGCATGTAGTCGAGCTGCGAGTTTGCGAGCGCCACGAACTCCTTCTGCGACGCAATAACCGCCTCCTGTGATGCCGACTTTTGGTTCAGTCGTGTGATTTCGAGCTCCGTGCGCTTGGCCGCCTCCGAAATGTGCTCGGCAGCAAGACGCGACGCCTCCTGCCACGCGGCATCCTCGGCCTGCTTCATCTTAGCTGCGGTCTGCTGGCTCTGTGCCTCCAAGGTCGCTCTCAGCGACGTCGCCGTGTCCTGGAACGAGCTGTTGCTAGACTTCAGCGCATCAATCTCCTTCTTCAGAGCCTCGACAAGCTCTGTGTGGCTCGCAGATGTCGACTCCTTGCTGCGCAGGCCATCGAGCTCGGCCCTGAGGCGTGCATTCTCGTCTTTCAACGCAGCATTCTCGTCATTCAGGCCAGCATTCTCGCCTTTCAACCTCAAATTCTCGTCTTTCAACGCAGCATCCTCATCCTTCAAGCGCGCGTTCGCGCGCCGGAGCTCAGCAGCAGCGACTTCAGCAGCAGATTCGCCCGGCGTCGGGGCTGCAGGTTGCGCGGCCATGAGCCGCAGACCGGCAATCTGGGTCTGCATTTCAGCGACCTTTGCGTCGAGCGCGGCCGCGTCCTTGCGCCGCTCAGCAGCGTCATCCTCGGCAGCACGGCGCTGCTGCTCGAGCTCGGCACAGCGCTTCCATGCGCGCTCGAGCTCGAGCTCGCTGCGACGTGTGGCCTCTGCCATTGCCATCGTTTCCGCGTCGCGGCGCGCGCTTAGCTCGGACGAGAGCGCCGTGACGACCTCCTTGTGCTCCTTACGCTCGGTCTTGAGCATGCGCACAAGCTCATCGCTGCGGTGCGCCTCGTCGCGCAGCTTTGCCTGCAGCTCCCACACGTCGTGTTGTTGGTCGCTGATCTTCTGCGAGAGCTGCTCGATGGCCGGGCGCCAGATCTCGCGGTCAGGCGGCGCGTAGCGGTAGCGCTCGGCCTTGAGGTCGGATTCCAAGGGCAGGCGGTGGCATCGCTCGGCCATGGCGGCCGTCGTGCTCGATGCCTTGGCGATATCGGCCGCGGTGCGCGCGTTCAACCGCCGGAACGCAGGCCCCGCGGCGCCAGCGCTGCCCTTCGACGGGGGCGGTGTCGGGACAGAGAGGTATGTGAGAGAGTCGACGCTGGAGAGCGAGGACCAGCCGTCCTGGCTCCCGTGCGAGTGCGCCATTCGAAGCCTAGACAACCGCTTGGGTGGTGGTTTGTTTTGGTCGAGGTCGTTTCAGGCGCGCGCTGACTAAGTTTGTTTATGCTGCGCGATAGCCGTCGAGCACAGGGTTCGCGCACGCACCTAATCATGTGCTAGCGCCAAACCACATCCACCGAACCACATCCACCGAGCCACATCCACCGAGCCATATAGACACTCGAAGTGGTCCCCAAACTAGCGGACGAAGTAGCCAGTGCGGACTAGTTCTAGCTTACAAGTAAATACAGGTTCGCGATTAGTGCATCGCGCGGAATAAATAGATAGTATACACAGCCGGTCACTTGCGTCGGCGGCCCGGGCCCTTACGCTTTGGCGGCTCGGGCGCCGGCGTTGGCGCCACTACCCTGGCCCCGC
>JAKUBX010000082.1:0-25045 GCA_030566975.1 Entelexis potacharoeniae
GAACCCAGGTTCTATAAAATAAGCCGGCGGACCACTACCGCGAACAACGCCGAAACCAGCAGTGGGAAATTGCCGATGGGAGGCGCGTCTGTACAAACGCCGTTGCGGGAGCCCCTGCAGAGCCGCCGCGCTCGCCGCATTCCCCACGCACCGCGCCTGCCTTGCGCATGCTGGCTCCGTATCGCCGGCATGCATATGCGCTCCAGCTGCACTAGCCACAAATAGGGAACAACCCCACACACCCCCGGCCCCGGGCCTGCGCCTCCACGGGGAGCAGCGCGGCAAGATCTGTAGAGCAAGATGCTCGGGCGCTGGGGCTGAGCCGCGCTGCAGTTGCTAACGGTGCGGCGCCGCGGACGAGCCTAATTAGCGTGCGTGTGGCGGTCGCGCTCGCTGGCCGCGCTCCGCCGTCACGTGCGCGCGCCTGCGCACCGCCTGCGCACCGCTGCGATGCTGCCTCGGCCGCGCAGCGCCGAGCTGGTGCTGCGCGCCGAGCGGCTCCCCGGCGCGCGGCAAATACCGCGGGTTTCGCTGCAATTTTAGTCTACGTACGCGGCGCTGCGCGCTCGCGGCGGTGTTAAAATATGTGCTCGCACTAACCCTGAAGCCCGCGCCCTGCTGCCTGGTTGCCCGGAGCCGTGCTGGCTCGGAGCTGGCCCAGCGCAGCCGGCGCTCGAGCTCGCGGAGCGGGGCCGGCCGATTCGAGCTCAATGGCGCGGCGGCGCGGCCGCGGAGCCGAGCGGAGCCGCGCGGCGAAATTATGCGTGCGCAGAGCCGGCCCGAGCCCGCAACCGCGACAGTCGCTACAGCGGCAGCGACAGCCGCTACAACGGCCTTATGATGTCATCGCGAGGCCGGCGATCGCAGGCGCGCATCGCAGGCTCGCATCGCAGGCTTGCATCGTGGCTCGCGCCGGCGATCGCGGCACCAGCCCGTTGCGGGAGGCTAAGGCCGCCTGTCCTGTGAGCCGACGTAATCGGAAATGAATCATACGTCATAGCGCCAGAGATGCGGCGCACCCCTGGCGCAGCCGCATCGCGGCGCCAAGACCGGGGCTGCCGGGGTTCACGTAGCGTGACTTGGACTTAGCGTAGTGCACTAGCTGATTCTAGGTAGGCTCTGGTTAGCAATGGGGTTTAGGAAGACTGTAACTCGGTGGAGTACGGGCCAGCCCCGGTTACGGCAGAGTGGCTGGATACGTACGGAAGTAAGATCTACACCGGCGCTGGATCACGTGCGCATGACTACTGCAACAGGCGCTCGCGGATTGTCAGAGAACGTCAGCACGTGATCAATCGGCATTCCTATACATATGAGTCTAACCTCTATATACTTTCTCCTTAACCAATTATTCTCTCTTACAAGGTCCCTTGAGCCTGTATTTGCAGAATAACGTTTCTAGACGTGTGTAACCAACGCCTAGTGCTCGGAGCCTGGTTTTGCTGACCCTAAGTCCGTTGTCACATAACCACCTACCCTCCGACATGGAGCCCGACAACATATTTTTTATCAAACTCTTGTTTAGTTAGTGCAGACGCGCGAAGCAGATCGGCTAACTAAAATGAACGGCATGCTATTTGCTTTAAGTGCTATAATGGCTAGAGCATGTGCTTATGTCCAGTCAGCGCCTGGTGACTATTTGGATGATTATAATGCTACAGCATTCAAGAAATGTCTTAGTGAAATCACAAATTTTACTAAGGTCGTTGATCTAGGTGTTTTCGAGCAATTGAATTTCTATGTGTATGACAGTGATGCAAACAATGGCATCGACGGGGATGAAATATTCGACAAAATCGAAGATTGTGTGCAAAAGTATGGTGTCTACTTGCAACAAACATTGAGTGAATACCAGATCAATCAGACTGCTGACTGTCTAGAGGCGCTTAAGGACTTTAGGCCTAGACAGTATATCGAGTATGAGGTTGAGGAGAGCCCTAGCAATAGCACCGAGTTATCGATAGATGATAAGACTGGATCCGGAAGTGCTAAGATGAGATTCAGGTTCCACGATTTCGGTGGTTGCGGCGGGCAATACTTTGGATCGTGCAATAACAACTTCGATCTAGGACAGTGTGGATCTGAGCACGCTAATGTACCGAATTCAGTGGGCTATGATAACTGGGCAGGACATCAGCATCAAAGTAGGACCTGGCTGCACCATGATTGCCGCACTGTAGGCGCCGACGGCCGTAATAAAGTTAAATATGATAGGACTGTATGGCGAAAGGGTGATGGTAACTGCCAACAGAAGGCAATATCATCATGGTGGATAAGACCAAATGATCAGACATTATATCCGCAATTCGACGGCAACAAAGGTGCACCTAACGTCCAAATGTGTTTTAGTAGGTAAACGTCAACACGTGATCAATCGGCATTCCTATATGTACGAGTCTAACCTCTATATACTTTCTCCTCAACCAATTATTCTCTCTTACAAGGTCCCTTGAGCCTGTATTTGCAGAATAACGTTCCTAGACGTGTGTAACCAACGCTCGGAGCCTGGTTTTGCTGACCCTAAGTCCGTGGTCACATTACCACCTACCCTCCGACACGGATCCGCTGGCGCCGCGGTACCGGTAAGCTCCGAGATACCGGAACGCGCCGCGATACGCCCTGCGGGGGCGAACCGCGCAGAACCTTCAGCCGGCTTGGCCTCCCGGCCCAGGGCTGGGCTGGCTGCTGCCCCGGCTGACGCACTGGCCACCCACCCAACCAAAAAAGGCCGAACCCAAAACAACTACTTTCTTCTTCCAGCACACTCCAGGACCCCCCTCTGTTGCATTGTATAGTAGACATGGCGGAACCAAATTCGGGCGCCGAGTCGGTGCCCCGGACCGCGCCACAGGCGCTCGGCTGGGATGACACAATACGCCCCGTGCGGCCGGCGCCGAGCCTGCAGTCCACGTTCACAAAGCTCAGCCTGTCGCCGGAGAACCTGCGCAAGCGGCGGCACGACGACGCCCCGCACGGCGGGCACTCCCCGCACGGCGGCGTGAGCAAACGCACGCGGCTGAGCGTGGCGCCGGCGTCGCCGTCGCCGCATAAGAAGGCGCTGCCGCAGCTCAGCATCAAGCGGTGTCTCGAGACGCTCGACAAGGCGCAGCTCGTGGCGCTGTTCGAGGAGCTTGTGGAGCAGCAGCCGCAGCTCTACAGCGCCGTGCGCCACCTTGCGCCGCCGCTCACGCCGCAGCAGGCGCTTGGCGCGCTGCGCAGCTACCAGCACGAAATCGTCGCGCACCTCCCGTACAAGGGCGACGCGCGCGGCGACTACGCGTTTCTGCGCGTGCGGCCGTACTGGCATGAGTTCTTTGTCTCGCTGGCCGAGTACTTAGTAGCCTTTCTCAGTGGCGACCACACGCAGATGCTGAAGACGCTGGAGTTTCTCGACGGCGCCACGCAGCTCGTGCACGAGACGCCGAGCTGGGCCACCGCCGCGAACAACAACCTGCTTGTGCGCGCGTACCACGAGCTCGGCGAGGCGTGGAAAAAGACGCTCGACACGGCGTCCGAGTCGCTGCCGTTTGCGCTCATGACCGGCGCCGCGTGGGAGGCGCGCTTCCAGGACCACTGTCTGCGCTCGAACGGCCGCATGGTCGACGACCGCGTGAAGGAGCCCGAGGAGCTGTCGATGTTCCGTCCGCACGAGCGCGAGGTGCGCGTCGGCTGAACGTACCGCCCAGACGGCTACGAACAGAGTGCGTGTAAAGAGCGCCACGAACAGAGCGCGCGCACCAAAGCGCTGCTCGAAGCGCCGTCAAACTGAGCACGAGCATCAAACGTTGCGTTGCACCACAAAGGCGAGCACCGCATTGCTGAACCGCGCCGGCGTACAACAGCCACGCCGAGCACGCCAGCATCCGCATGGCCTTCGGGCCCTTATTTAATTAGCTGTATTTATTCCATAATGTACGTAGGTGCTTATTGTCGCATAGACGCAAAGACGAGTTCGAAGACGAGTTCGCGACGACGAGTTAGCACAGAGGAGTTCGCGACGGCGGGTTCGTACAGACGAGCTCGCACAGACGAGCTCGCACAGACGAGATCGCACAGACGAGATCGCACAGACGAGTTCGAAGACGAGTTCGAAGACGAGCTCGCACAATGTAGCTCTACCGTGTTGTGCTCCGCGCTCGTTGCAGTGCGGTTTCCGCCTGGACAGGGCCCCAAATGGGCACCCGCAGCAGCCTCTTTGAGTACGCGGTCGCTTTGCCTCAATCTCTTGGACCAAGCCCGCCAACCACGGAAGACCTAGCGAGGAAGATGAACCGAGGAGGATACACCCGCGGAAGATGCCGCCCCTTCACATGCCGTGGCGAGCAATCGTAAACCTTATCGAAAGACTAGGTGCAGCAGAGCAGCGCCGAAGCTGGCGCTTTTAACCAGGATTTGCAGAATGGCGCGCAAAGCTCGTGGACCCCGGGTGGCTCTGGAGTGAGAAGCGCGCTCCCAATACTGGTTAAAGTCGAGCCATTGATACAGCACCCGAATGCAACAAGGAAACCCACCGACAGCAAAACGGAGCCCAGCGGGCCAGTGCACAGCCCGGATGGAAAGTGAGCGCTCAGAGAGTAAAGAAATAATTTCAAACCAGTAGGTGGTCAGATCCATGTAGGGAACCAAGCACAGAGCCATCTTGCGCTGCTGCACGTATTTTGCTCGTGCAACTTTCCATGGGGGAGGGATCTCGTTCCACCTTGGGCGAAAGACTAGACAAAAAGGCCGTGTTCAGGCATGGCATATTGAACAGCTAGACGTCAAATCGGCATTTCTTTATTGAGAACTGAAGCATGAAGTCTACATGCATCAACCTGAAGGATAAAAGGATGGAACAAATCGTGTATGCCACCTGAAAAGGGCATTATATGGACTCAAACAAGCACCAAAACAGTGGTTTGAGAAACTTTCCACTATCCTGGCACACTTCGATTGTAATTTACTGAACCTCAATAAGCACATACCGGACACGCCGTCTGAGTGGAAAATGCTCGAGAGCGAGGCGTTCAGACACGAGCTAATCCTGGAGGGCGCGCGGACGTTTCTTGCCGAGTTGAAGCGCTGACGCGGAAGTGAAGCGCGGAAGTGAAGAGTACGCGGAAGTGAGGAATTGAAGTAGGCAGTATTGAAGCCGAATTGAAATAGGCCACACACAGTTGAAGTAGGCTAGACAGTATTGAGGCAGAATTGAAGTAAGCTACACATAATTGAATCAAGCTACAGATAATTGAATACAGGCAAAACCGGCAAAGGATTCATGGTAGGTGAAGGCTTTTCATTATTCACGTAGCCACCGTCAGCGCATTACTTACGTAGTCACCGTCAGTGGCTCTATTATCTGCTGCTGCAGCGCCTGATGAGTAATGGCCGCGCGGACTAGGTTGCCAAGCGCCGGTCTCAGCACCACTAAACAAACCCCTAAACACAGATGAACACAATACATAACTGGCCGCCGCACGAAAAGAGGCCGCACCGCGAGCCAACGGCACGCGCCAGCGGCGCGCTGCTCGGGTGCCCCGCATTACGCAGATTCAGATTGTCGCGCCTCGTGGGCAAGGGCGCGGCCCCTAGCCCCGGCCCCCTTGGGACCCGCTGCTGTCAAGCGCGGAACACTGCTGCCCGCTTGCGTCCCCCACTGCTAGAATGGCCGCGACCGCCGTGACCGGCGAGCAGGCCGCGGGCGCGCCGGCGCTGCCGCCGTCGCGCGGCCTCAAGGGCAAGGCCCTCATCTACTTTGTCTCGCTGTTTGTGTCGCTCGGCGTGTTTCTGTTCGGCTACGACCAGGGCGTCATGTCCGGCATCATCACCGGCGTGCACTTCCAGGACTACTTCGACAACCCGTCGCCCGCGCGCATTGGCACGATGGTCGCCATTCTCGAGATTGGCGCGCTCGTGTCGAGCCTCTGCGTCGGCCGCCTTGGCGACATGTGGGGCCGGCGCAAAACGATCCTCTACGGCGCGCTTGTGTTTGTTGTCGGCGGCGCGTTCCAGACCTGCGCGACGCGCTTCGCCGTCATGATTTTGGGCCGCGTCATCTCGGGCCTCGGCGTCGGCATGCTCTCGACAATTGTGCCTGTTTACCAGAGCGAGATCTCGCCGCCGCACAACCGCGGCAAGTTCGCCTGCATCGAGTTCACGGGCAACATTGTCGGCTACGCCGTCTCCGTGTGGGTCGACTACTTCTGCTCGTTCATCGAGTCCGACGTGAGCTGGCGCCTGCCGCTGTGCATCCAGTGCGTCATCGGCCTGCTGCTTGTTGTAGGCTCGCAGTTCATTGTCGAGACGCCTCGGTGGCTCGTGAACAAGGACCGCGACGAGGATGGCATGGCGACGCTGCTGCGCCTCTACCCGAAGGGCACGCACGCGCGCGAGCAGTTCGACGAGATCAAGGAGACGGTGCTGCTGCACCGCATGGAGGGCAAGCACTCGTACGCGTACATGTGGCGGCGCTACAAGAAGCGCGTGCTGATTGCGATGTCGTCGCAGGCGTTTGCGCAGCTCGACGGCATCAACGTCATCTCGTACTACGCGCCGCTCGTGTTCGAGCACGCGGGCTGGCACGGCCGCTCGGCCATTCTCATGACCGGCATCAACTCGCTCATTTACGTTGCGTCCACCATCCCGCCGTGGTACCTTGTGGACCGGTGGGGCCGGCGGCGCATTCTGATGAGCGGCGGCATTGTCATGGCGTTTGCGCTCGTCATGATCTCGTACTTCATTTTCTTGGAGGTTCCGTCGAGCCCGACGCTCGTCGTCGTGTTTGTCGTGATCTACAACGCGTTCTTCGGGTACTCGTGGGGCCCGATTCCGTGGCTGTACCCGCCGGAGATTCTGCCGCTATCGATCCGGGCGAAGGGCGCGTCGCTGTCGACGGCGTCGAACTGGGCGTTCAACTTCCTGGTCGGCGAGGTGACGCCCGTGCTGCAGGAGTCGATGGGCTGGTCGATGTACCTGCTGCCGGCGGCGTTCAGCGCGCTGTCGGTGATTCTCGTGTATTATGTGTTCCCCGAGACGAAGGGCGTGACGCTGGAGGAGATGGACTCGATTTTCGGGGACCGCACGCTGCGCTCGACGGCCTCGCTGCGGGACCGCGAGGGCCTGCTTGACGAGGAGCGGCCCGAGGCGACGCGGCCCGCGGCGGCGGCGCACGCGCGGCACTACTGAGCCGCGTGGTATTTAAACCTGTCTGCGGCGCGGCCGCGGGCGTCATAGAGCCGCTCACGCCCCACAAGCAAGAACCAGCGGAGCCACTAGTGGAGCCACGACGGAGCCACGACGGGGCCACGACGGAGCCACTGCGTGGAACCACTACGGAACCATTGTGCGAAACCGATGTGCAATGGCGGAGCCATTGAGCCACTGCATGGAACCATTGAGCCACTGCGCGGCCATTGAGCCACTGTGTTGATCCATTGAACTAATGAGTGAACCATTGAACCATTGGAAGAAGTCATTGAGCCCCTGCGCAGAGCCAGTGAACTATCGGGTGGAACTGCGCGGATCAATGGTAGTACGCAGCGGTCCGTCGTGAAGCGGCGCGTGTACCGCGATGCGTGTACCGCAGATGTATAGGTATAGCGCGTAGCGTGTATAGCGGATGTATGCATAGCGGTATGGATACAAATAAATTAGCATGAACCTACTCTACAAATATATACACGGGGCGCAGCCCCCAGAATGGTAACAGAATAAAAAAGCATCACAGTTGGTGCGTGTTCACATTAGGCGCGTCTGCAGAGATGAAAGCATCATATTTGGCGCGCGTTCACATCGGGCGCGCGATCCCCCACGCGTCCCAGTCGAGCACTTGCTGCGCGTCGTACTGCTGCCGGAACCCGACGATGGCCGCGGCCAGCTGCTCGGGGCTCGCGTCGGGGCCGGCGAGGTGTGTGCGAACGGCGCGCACGAGCCCGTCCTTGAACCCGGGCCGGTCGAGGCCGCGCGTCGCCATGTACTCGACAACAAGGTTCGGCGGCACCTCGAAGTCGCGGTAGTGCACGAACTCGCAGTCGCGGTCGACGCACGCCTCGCCGGACAGGTCGACGTTGCAGAACTCGCGCACGTCGAGGTCGCGCACAAAGCGCCCGTTGAAGCTCGGCGAGAACCAGTGGCGCGGGCCGAGCGGCGCGAGGCGCCAACTGCCGAACATGCGCAGCGGCGAGTCCGCGGCCGTGAGCACCTTGATGGGCGGCGCGCGCTGCGCGGCAGCGTTGTCGGGCGCAATGTCGGTGGCCGGAGCCGCGTTCAGGGCCGCCTGGTCCGCGGCGTGGCCGTGCTCGACGTGTGTGGCCTGCTCGGGCTCGGGCGCGGGCTCGGCGGGCCGTGCAAACTCGTTGCGCAGCTGCACCTCCTTGCGCTCGAGCTCGAGGCTCTGGGAATTGATGTCCTTGAGCTGCACGGCGGCATTCAGCACGAGCTCCTTTGCGTTCTTGAGCTTTGTCTCGAGCCGCGACACGCGCGACGTGAGCTTCGGCAGGTTCAGGCGGTGGCGGGCCTGCATGAGCACGGCGCGCTTTGCGGCGATGCCCGAGAGCTCTGCCGTGCGCTTGTGGATCGCGGCCTCGGCCTCGCGCTGGGCCTCCTTTGCGAGCTTGCGCTCCTGCATGGCGCGGACCTGCTCCTGGACCTTGCGCAGCTCGTCCTTGATGGAAAACGCGGGCGCGTCGTCGTCGGAGCTGGAGTCCTCCGAGTCAGGGCCAGCCTGAGCGGGAGGCGAGCCAAGGCCGGCTTGGCTGTCCATTTCGACGTCTTCCATGACTGCTTGCGAGACCCGCGAATCGGTATGCGTAGGCGAGTGCGTATTCACAAGCGAATCGGTATGCATAGGCGAGTCGGTATGCCCAGACGCCTCGGGCTGCGCTTGCGTTTGCGTTTGCGTTTGCGTTTGAGCAGGCTGCGCTCCCATTTGCGCTTGCGTTTGCACTTGAGCAGGCTGCGCTCCCGTTTCCGCGTATGTATCGGTCTGCATTTGCGCTTCGGTTGGCACAGGCGCTTCGGCTGGCACCGGCGCTTCGCTAGGCGCTGCCATTCCGGCTGGCACCGGCTGTTCGGTCGGTACCGGCTGTTCGGCTGGCGTTTCGCTTTGATGTCCGTTTTGGCCCGGCGTTTCGGGCTGCATAAATGCGGATTGATCTGATTGCGTCTGCGATTGTGCGCGTAGCTCAACGCGTGGAGCCTCCAGCGGCTGCTGCACAGGAGCTTGTTCAAGCGGGCCTTCAACCGGCGGAGTCTGAATGGCTGGAGTCTGAATGGTTTGAGTCTGAATGGCCGGAGCCTGAATAGCTGGAGCCTGAATGGCCGGAGCCTGAACGGTCGGAGCCCGGCCCAGCGGACTTGCGAACCGCGCGGGAGGCGCTGCCGGCTCCGGCTCGGCTGGCGCGGCGTGCGCAAAAGTGCTGTCGCTGAGCGACGCGGGCGGGCTGGCGAGCGACGCGGGCGGGCTGGCAAGCGCGCTCGGCTGAGCGGCTTCAGAGCGATCCAGTGCGGCAATTGCCGCTTGCGCGGCTCCGGAGCCGCTTGGCGCTCGCGGCTCGCGGCTCAGCCCGGGCTCCTGCAGCGACTGCACGTTTTCAGCTGCCACTGGCTCGCTAGTCACCTCGCTCTCTCCAAAAACGCGCGCACCCGAAGCGCCTGTTTGCATTTGCGCTTCTGGAGCCGCTCGCACTTCCTGGTGTTGCACCTGGAGGTGCACTTGTTGGGCTGGTACGAAATGGGCACTCGGAGCGCTATCAGGGCGCGCGCCGGCGTCCGGCATGTCCGTGTCCGGCGCGGTGTCGCGCTCGTCCTCGCTCGCGCTCTCGGGCTCGCTGTCCTCGAGCGAAATCGTGTAGTTGCGCACATTGTTGAGCCAGCGCGGCGCGCCGAAGCTGCCCACGGGCTCGAGCTGGGGCTGAGCGGGCGGCTCCTTGCGGCGGTAGATGCCGAGGGCGCGGAAGTGCGCGTCGAGGTGCTCGGCAGAGACGCCGTTCGCGAGCTCGAGGATCTGCGGGAAGTTGTAGCCGAGGACGACGAGCTCGCGCACGGCGTGCCGCGCCTGCGCGTGCACGGCCTCGCTGTGCTGCTGCTGCTGGAGCTGCGCGTCGCGCTTTGCGCGCAGGCGCTCGCGCAACTCGTCCGGCGTGGCCATGAAAATCGCTTCGCGGCGGAGGGCGCTAAAGGCGGACAGGGTCAGGGCTGCTCGACGAAACCGGTATCGATTGTTGATAACTTAGGAAGGCTCGCTGGATCGATTGGTACTGCGAATTATTGAGTTAAGTAGAGCGTTAACACCGTTGTGCTGCGGCGCGGGTCCCATTGCGAGGCAAGTTCGTGCGTTGAGACGCAGGCTTGTGCGTTGAGACTCGTGCGCTAGTGGTGGAACTCGTTGATGCCAATTATTGAGTTAAATAGAGCGTTAACACCGTTGTGTTGCGGCGCGGGTCCAATTGTGAGGCAAGTTCGTGCGTTCAGGCGCAGGCTTGTGCGTTGAGGTGCAGGTTCGTGCGTTGAGGCTCGTGCGTTAGTGGTGGAACTCGTTGATGCCAATGTACAAGTCTATGGATTAGTATAAGTTAAGAGGCAGCGGGCGACGCTTGAGCAAGGCGCCTCTGCCTGCGGTTTTGTGGCGGCGCTAAGCGTCTTCCTAGTATGAACACTGCGGCGCTTTGCGCTGCCGGACTGGCTGCGTTTTCGAGCCGATTACTGAATCGAGGCCTCGGTACCCCAAATACGGCGGATGTTGTCCCCCGGATCGAGCGCTAAGCGGCTACGCCTCGCTCGGCTCGACAGGATCCTCGACGCGCCGGAAACACGCAATGTACTTCGACCCGTTGTTGCGCGCGACCTTCTTGCCCTCCTCGGTCGCGTCGGTCATGATGCGCACGCAGTCGTCGGAGCGCTCGAACTCCTCGGGCAGCCGCTCAAACAGCGGGTGCGCGGCAAGGTGCTCGACCATCCACTCGTGCAGATCCTTGACGTCGGTGATTGTGTAGACTACGCCGCCGGGCCGCAGCACGTACGCGTACTCGCTGAGCAGCGTGGGCGAGATGATGCGGGCCTTGTGCTTGCGCTGCTTGAAGTGCGGGTCCGGGAAGCAGAAGAAGATTTTCTTGAGCTGGGCCCTGGGGAAGAAGTTCGGCAGGAACTTCATTGCGTTGCCGCGCAGGACGGCGACGTTGCGGAAGCCGACGGCGTCCGCGGCGTTCTGCAGGCGCAGCGCGGCTATTCGCTCCTCGACATACTGCGTGACCTGCACGCGGATCTCCATGCCGAGAATGCGCTCGTTGGGCAGCGCGCTGCTCAGGGCCACAAGCAGGCCGCCGAAGCCGCAGCCGATGTCGGCGACGGTTGGTGCGCCGTCGCGGCCGGCGTACAGCGCGGGCCAGTCCATGGCGTCGGGCCGCGCCGGGTACCGGAGGTCGTGGTCGGAGAACGGGTTTGAGTGGGCGCGCTGGCGGTAGTAGCGCTTCTGCGGGAGCTTAATTTCGGCGGCGGCGTCGGGGGCGGCGTCGGCGACGAACGCGACCTTCGAGCGCTTCTGGGCCTGCTCGTCGCGGTACTCCTGCTTGCGCTTTGTGTTGGCCATTTTTCACGAAGCGAGGCGGAACCCTACCCGCTGAATAAATTACATTGCAGAGTAAACATCACGACCAGTTCAGATGAACCAGATAAACTGGGTGGAGCTCGGCGCAATTGAGGGCAAAATGTGGCCGAAATGAAGCGCTTGCTGAGGAGGTGAGCACCGTCCGGTTCAGCCGCCAATTGCGGAACCAGTCTGTACGCAGTTAGATTGTAGCCAGTTCAGATGTTAAGTGAGGTCAGATGTCAAGTGAGGTCAGATGTCGCCAAGCGCTAGTCGCTGAATCGCATTTCGTTGAGTCTATAGCCAAGTGAGGCCAGATGTAGTTAAGTGAGGTCAGATGCAGCTAATTGAGGTCAGATGTAGTTAACTGAATTCAGATGTAGCTAAGTGAGTTCAGATGTAGGTAATTGAGTTCAGTTGTACTGTTATTTGTGTGAGTTCAAGTGTAGCTAAGTGAGTTCAGATGCAGTTAAGTGAGTTCAGATGTAGCTAAGTGTGGCCAGATGTATAAGTGAGTTCAAATGTAGTTAAGCGAGATGCAGTTAAGTGAGTTCAAATGCAGTTAAGTGAGGCGGATGTAATTAACCGAGTTCAGTAGCTAAGTGCTACTGCTGATTCGCAGTTCGTCGAGTCTAAGACGCGTTCGGGTAGTCGACGTACCCCTTCGGCCCGCCCGTGTAGAACGTCGCGCGGTCGTACGGCGCCAGCGGCGTGTGCGTGCGCAGCCGCTCGACCAGATCCGGGTTCGAGATGAACACGCGGCCGAAGCCAACCAGCGTCTTCGGGTCCTTCTCGGCAATGCGCTCGGCGTCGTCCTGCAGGCCGCCGGCGCGCAGAATGACGCCGTCCCACGCGAGCCGCACAAACAGGTTCCACTCGTCGAGGTCGAGGCCGAGCCGCGGCGGCACGGAGACCTCGCCGCCCAGGTGCCCGTTCGCGACGCGCGGCTCGACGATCGACACGTACGCGAGCTGCGGGAAGTGCTTCTGCACGTAGCCCAGCAGGTACGCGTACTCGGCGAGGGTCGCGGCGCCGGGGCCAATGCTGCCCGAGCGCGTCCAGGGGCTGATGCGCAGGGCGACGCGGCGCGCGTCGCCGCCGAGCGCGGCCACGACGGCGTGCAGCACCTCGACGGCAAACCGCGCGCGGTTCTCGACGCTGCCGCCGTAGCCGTCGGCGCGGTCGTTCCACTCCGCGCGCAGAAACTGCTCCACAAGATACCCGTTTGCCATGTGGATCTCGACGCCGTCGCAGCCCGCGCCGTCGACGGCGCGCCGCGCCGCCGCGGCGTACCACGCGACGTACTCGGCGATCTCCGCCGGCGTGAGCGCGTGCGCGGCAACGCCGTCGATCACGCGCGCCGACGACGACACAACCTCGAACCCGCGCGAGCGGATATACTCGGGGCTGCCCTTGCGCCCGACCGCCCACAGCTGCATGAACACGGCCGACTTCTGCGCGTGCACGGCGCGGACCACCGCCGCCCACGCGTCGACCTGCTCGTCCGTGTAGATGCCCGGCACGCCGCTGAGGCCCGCCGCCGCCGCGTGCACGGGCGTCGCCTCGGTCACAATGAGCGTGCCGGGGCTCTGCGCGCGCTGGCGGTAGTACTCGGCGGCGAAGGGGCTGGGCACGCCGCGCTCGTCGGCGCGGCGGCGCGTGAGCGGCGCCATGGCGACGCGGTGGTGCAGTTCGACGTGGCCGACGGTGAGCGGGCTGAACAGGTTCGGCATGAGGAGGAGCCGCTCGGGGCGGGCGCTAGGCGTCATCGGTCAGGTGAGCCCCGGGCGTGTGTTGCGATTCAGCCATGCGGCAGCTGGATTCGCAGCGAAATTCACGACTGAATGTATCTATTATAAATATAACCGTTCACAAGTGGATGCGATTTGGCCATGCCGACTCGCAAGTGAGCGTGCCTAATTGGATTACGCGGTTCACCATGCGGTTCACCATGCGGTTCACCATGCGATGTAACCACGCAACTGAACGAACCTATTCAGATTATGCGATGTAACCACGCCAATTCGCAATTGAACCTGCGTATTCATATTATGAGATGCGGATTCACAATGCGGTTTAACCATGCCAATTCACAACTGAGCGTGCCTAATTGGATTATGCGATTCACCATGCGGATTCACAATTCACAATGCGATTTAATCACGCCAATTCGCAATTGAACCTGCCTATTCATATTATGAGATGCGGATTCACAAGGCCAATTCACGACTGAACGAACCTATTCAGATTACGCGATGTAACCACACCAATTCGCAACTGAACGAACCTAATCAGATTGTGCGATTTAACTATACCAATTCACAACTGAACCTGACTATTCAGATTATGCCTTCCATCTCATTGATCCATCATGCCACCTCCTCATGTGCTGTTAATTCATCTGTCCCTACCCCGGGCTTCATCCATCTCTACGCTGTGCTCTATCCATGCGTAGTACCTATGCGTCAACACATCTTTCTAACTTGTGCTTTGTGTATCCCTCCGTGTATGCCTTTGCGTGCGCGTACTACGTATGCGCCAACACATCTATCTAACGTGCTCCGTACGCGTACTACCTGTGCGTCAACACATCTTCCTAACTGTGCTCCGTATGCCTTCGTCTATGCGTCTATCTGTCTATGCATCTGGCTCTATCCTACCCTGTACGCGTATGCTACGCCTATTGCTTCTCTGCGAACCGCGGATAGTCAGTGTACCCCTTCTCGCCCGGCGTGTAGAACGTCGACCAGTCAAACATCGTCAGCTCCTGCCCGCCGCGAAGGCGCGCAACAAGATCCGGGTTCGAGATGTACCATGTGCCGATGGCCACGAGCGTCTGCGGGTCCGCGTCCGCAATCTGCGCCGCGTGGAACGCAAGGTTTCCCGACCGCACAATCACGCCGTCCCACGCCAGCCGCACAAACTTGTTCCAGTCGTCCACGCCAAGGCCCTCGCGCGCCGCCACCGCAAACTCGTCGCCCACGCCCGACGGCATGCGCGGCTCAATCACAGACACGTACGCGAGGTCCGCGTACCGCCGCTGCAGCTCGCCCAGCAAATACGCGTACTCGGCCAGCGTGCCCGGCCCGGGCTGCACGCTGCCGGACGGCATCCACGGACTGATCCGCAGGGCAACGCGGCGCGCGTCGCCGACCGCGGCAACCACGGCGTCGACCGCCTCGAGCGCAAACCGCGCGCGGTTCTCAACGCTCCCGCCGTAGCCGTCCGTGCGGTCGTTCGTCTCCGCGCGCAGAAACTGCTCCACAAGGTACCCGTTGCCCATGTGGATCTCGACGCCGTCGAGGCCCACCTCGTGCACGGCGCGCCGCGCGGCGCGGCCGTACCACTCCATGTACGCGCCAATCTCGGCGGGCGTCAGCGCGTGCGGAGCGACGCCGTCGATCTCCGTGGCCGACGCGCCGTTCAGCCGGAACCCCTCCGACTCCAGAAACGCCGCGTCGCCCTTCCGGCCCATCGCCCACAGCTGCATGAACGCGTACGACTTCTGCGCGTGCACGGCCTCCCCGATGGCCTTCCACGCCGCCGCCTGCGCGTCCGTGTAGATGCCCGGCACGCCGCGCTGCCCGCGCTCCGTGCCGTGGATTGCCGTCGCCTCGAACACCACCAGCGAGCCGGGCTCCTGCGCGCGCTGCCGGTAGTATTCGGCCGCATACGGCGCGGGCACGCCGCCGGCGTCGGCGCGGCACCGCGTGAGCGCAGGCATGACCACGCGGTGCGCAAGGTCCATGTGCCCGACGCGCAGCGGCCGGAACAGGTTCGACGAGAATCGCTTCACTACGTGCATGGCGAACACTCTTTTTTCGCCGCTGTTTCCAACGGTCCCCATCAGGGCGCGGGTCCCCCGCCCAGCGCGTGCATCGGCTGCCGGCGGGCAAGGGCCATTCGTGAAACGATTAGAGGGCGGCCGGCGTGCCGAGGCTGCGATCCGGCCGCTCTCACGGCGCTCGGCCGGGGCCCGTTAAACCCGCCTCGCCTGAGCGCCGTCGTGTGCTGCGCTGTCTGCCGCTGCCTGTGCCGCTGTTTGTGCCACGCCTGTCCCTGGCACGCTGCGCCTGCCTATCGCCTTACAAATGACGTGCATGCATGGCTTACACACGGCGAAGACTCGGCGAAGAACGGGCGGCGCGCCGACGCCGCGCTGAGCGGCGGTGCTCCGATTGCAAAATTTGCATTTTTGCACCAAACGATCCCGCCTCCGCGCGTCCTGCCGGCGCGCAGCGCCTCTAACCCGCGAGTTTGTCGACACTCACCTCCTTCCCGATCGGGTTATGTGTTAGTCACGCACTCTCAGCAAATCGCTGCAATGCGAAGCGAGCAACCGTGGCTAGCCGCGCGCGCATGCATAAGGAAACGTGGCCTTTGCGGGGCGCGCGGCGCTGCGAATGGCGGCAGCCAGTTCCAGCACGTTAGCTCGCCACCTTGCGGCACTGAGCTGCACGACTCCTTCCCCTAGCATGCCTCTCTATTATTCTATTTTTACAGGATCTCTGCTATCCGCGGCTTTAATACCTAGGCTAAACTTCGGCTTATTCTGCGTGACCCCATTATGCGTGGCCCCGTTATGCGTGGTTTGGTATGCACGCATTACTCGGGCCTCGTTTTGCTGCAATGATTCCGCTGGGCGCGCGGGGAACACATGCGAGTACACATGCGCGTACGCATCGTACAATCTGCGCATGCAAGGCGCACGCAATTCCAAACACCGCCCCGCTAATTCCGGGCTCGCGACACAAGGCCCTGCCGCTCAGAGCCTTTGAAAGCGACGCCATGTCGCTCAATCGCGCACCTAAATCCAATTCTAGAACTCATTACTCTCATAGCTAGTTAGTATGCCTGCCGACGCAGGCTAATTGAAGCACAAAACTCAGTAGAACTCTCCCTCGGGCGACGACGCCGGGCTGCCGTAGAGGCGCACGGCCTCCTCGGTCTCGAAGTCGTAGTCGTCGTCATCCTCATCATACCCGTCGTCCTCGTCGTCTTCGCCGCCCTCGTCGTCGTCCCCGTCGTGCTCTTCGTCGTCCTCGGTGTTGTCGCCGCACTCCGACTCCGGCGTCGCGTACTCGTCCTCCTCGTCGAAGTCGTCTTCATCCAGCATGCAGTCGTCCTCGTCCGACGTGTCGTCCGCGTTGCTGTATCCGTCGCTCACGTTCCCGTCGCTGCTGTCGTGGATGCCCGTGCCGTCTTCCTCGAAGCGCACGAGCCGGAACCCGCGGACCTTGGCGTGGACCGAGCGGTACTGCATGATCATCTGGTACTGCGGCGGATACGTTGCGCGCTCGATTTGCCGCACCGCCTCGTCCTCGCGCGCCGTGTTCGCCTCCTCAGTGTCCGTGATCGGGTCGCTCTCCCGGATCTCCCTTGCTGCCGCCGCGCACGCCGCCTGGGCCGCTCGCTCGCCTCTGACCACAAATGCTGCGCGGATCTCCGCCGCGCGGATCCGCTGCGCCCGCGCCATCCGCGCGCGCCGGATCGACAAAGAGCACGCGCGGTGCGCGGCGTACACATGCGTGCACATGCGCACCGCCATCTCGGTGTGCTGCCGCAAGGCATCGGACGCCGCGCGCCAGCGCGCGACTTCATAGAGTACCTTGAACTCGCGCCGCGCGAGCTCCAGCTGCTCGGCGCTCATCCATGGAGGCGCCCACCTGGGGTAATGCGCGCGCAGCCGCCGTAGTCCTTCTGCGTAATACTGCTGCGCAATCTGCAGCGACTGCCCGTGCTGGACAAATAGAAGCTGCAATTGCCGGTAGTGCAGTCTTTGCTGCAGCGCCGCATACTGCTGCGCGGCCCACGCGACATGATCAACTCCCGCCGCCGTGTAAGGCGGCATCTGCGACGGAGGATCGCTCTGGATCGCAGAAAAAGAATTCCCGTCGCGCTCAATCGCGTACCAGTACACCCGCCCCTGTGAGCCCAGCAGAGATTGCGTCGCCATGACGACCTCATCCCGCGTGGGCCGCCGGTCTGGGGGGTCCATAGCCAGCGCGACGCCCGAGATCTGGCAGCCGCAGTACAGCGGCTTGGTCACCGCAACCATAAATCTTGCGCGGGGAGTGGTGGGGCCGTCTCCAGTCGGCAGGGGCTCCTCGGGCGGCGAGCCCACGGCGTCCTGCGTTGCTGGGGGAGACATTGCCCCTGACGCGGTCATGGCTTCGGCCAGGTGCACCACTGCCGGCAGGTTCAAGTCTGGCGGTAGGCTCTGTATTGCCGGCACGGGCTCTATTGGCGGTGGATTCGGCTCGCGGGCCGGCTCGGGGGCTGCACGCTTCGGCGCCGGGTCCTCGCCGTCGCTGGGTCGCTTCAGGTCTGCACTCATGCTGCTCAATGGGTCGAAATTGGGGGTCGTGGAGAAGGTGCAGCAGGCGGGCAATATATCGCGCAGATGTTTAGGGTTATTCAGGGTTAGCGATAAGACTAAGATCGCCGCAACCCCTACCCAGCACCGCGGCTCTAATGTCTCAGTGCGGGATGCTGCGCGCTGTATGGCCCGCGCGCGCACGGCACGAATCCGGGCCAAACAATACTTTTCTTGCTCGCCCTGGCGCCTCCACCTTGCGTGATTTTTCCGGCGCCGATCATCGGCGTTTCGGCGTGCCAATTCCGGTGCCGCATTCGCACGCAGCCCAGCCTGGCCCGCACCGAATTGCGCCAGCAAAAAAAATGTATAACTTATTTACATACCGCTTCTAAATGTCACGGCTATGCCAGCTCGTCCTCGTACTCGGGTTCCAGCCCCAGCGCGCCGCTGTCGGGCCCGGCCTCGAGCTGCCCGAACTGCAAAAAGTGCGCGGGCCGGTGCGCGCCGTCGTAGAACGCAAGCGGCAGCCCAATCTTCATGTACGCCGCCGCACGCGGGTTCCAGATCGCGCCCAGAAACCCGTAGTTCCACACGTCGTCCTCGGGCACGTAGAAGAACCCGTCGGCCGTCGACAGCGCGACGTCGCAGCGCCGCGTGAGCGCCGCCGCGCCAAACGTCTCGGGCTCCGCGCCGGCGTCCGGATGGTCGCGGCCCCACGCAACGCCCGCGGGCGTCGCGCGCGCCGCCGTCACCGTCACGCTGCCGGGCGTGAAGTTCAGCACAACAACCGCCATCTCGGCCGCGGCCCACTCCGCCTCGCGCGCCGCCAGCAGCGCCAGGTCCGCGGGCCCGAGCCCGTGGTCGCTGCGCGGGTGCGGCTGCGTGCGCACAACGCCCACAAGCTCGAGCCCGCTGCTCTCGGGCAGGTCCTGCGGCACGGGCGAGAACGACACGTCGACCGCGCTGCCGAGCTGCGGCACAACCGCCACGGCCTCGACCACCGTGCCCTCGGCGCCCGTAGTGCCGTACAGAAGGCCGACCACGAGGTTGCGCACGTCGCTCGCCTCGACAAGCCGCTCCACAACGTTGCGCGGCAGCGTCAGCCGCGGACCGGCCGCCGCCTCCGCCACCAGCGTCTGCGCGCGCACATGCAGCGACGCCGACGCCGCCAGCGCGCGGCTGCGCCATGTGTTCTGCGACTCGAACGTCTGCTGCTCGTACCGCGACGTCGTCACAACCGTGATCTCGTCGCCGTGCACGTTGTGTGTCTTCGTTGTTGTCGCCACGGCCGGCTCGTCCTTGGGGCCGGCCTCGATCGCGGCGCGCTGCCGCTCCTCGTCGGGCACATCCAGCGACTGGCCGAGAATGATGTCGCGGATCTCGCTCTGCGTCAGGCTCTGCACGCTCACGCCGTGCCGCTCGCCGTACTCCTGCAGCACAACCTCGCTCATCTCCGCCTCGACCTCCATCCACTCGTCGCGGCTCAGTGCGGGCCACACGAACCCGGGCTTCGCCCGGCCCCGCTTCTGCAGCACGTACTCCGCCTGCTCGGGTGCCACAAGCAGCCCGCGCGCCAGCAGCATGAGCCGGCTGAACGCCGTCGACGGCTGCGATAGCGTCAGCCAGTCGTCGTACAGGTTCACGAGCTCGAGCCGCGACTCCGTTGCCTCGTCCACGGCGTTGCGGATCGGCTCGAGCCGCAGCAGCGCCTTGAACGGCAGCGCCAGCTCGCTGCTCCGCACCGTCACGTTCGGGTGGTCCAGCATGTGCACTTCGAGCGGGTCACGCAGCCCGCGCGACGCAATAAATAGTTGCTGCGGCTTCTGCTCGTCGGGAAGCGTCCGCAGCAACGTGCCCATCTCCTCGGCCGTCTTCCACTTGCTCACCGCGCTGAGCCGCTTCTGCCCGGCCCACGCCGTCGCTGCGTGAATCACGGGCATGTAGAGCTGGCCCGTGCTCGCGTTGATCACGAACAGCCCACCGTTCACGGCCTTGTTCGCCGTGTTCCCGTTCCGCGTCTTGTGCTGCGTCACGCGGTACACGGCGCTGTCGTCAACAACAAGGTTATTGTTCGCAAACACGTCCATGTAGTTCGCCGCCGTGAGGTGCGGCTGCTTCGGCTGCGCCTGGTACAGCTGCAGCGCCTTGCGAATCCGCTCTCGCAGAATGTACAGCGCCGGGTTCGACTGCATGAGCTTCGCCAGCGCCTGCTGCAGCAGCCGTTTCAGCCCGGGAATCCAGTTCCCGAACGCCCCGTACGTATTGTACGCAAGATCTATACACACCATCACGCCAGTGCGGCTCGGGTACAGGCTGACGCCGTCCGAAGTGTAGTCCAGGAACTTGGCGCGCGTGTACCGCGCGATGTCGTGCGAGTCGTAATCACCGTAGCGTAGCTGAATGTCGATCCAGAACTCCTTGGATGTCCCCAAATCGAAGGCGTCGTTCTCGCCTGCCAGCGGCGACGGCCGCGACACCGGCCAGCCGTACCCGTTGGCCGTGGAGGTCAGCAGCACATCGGCGGCCGACGCGTTCATGCGGTACGACTTGCGCGGGTGGATCGGCAGCTTCTGGATGCCGTCGATCAGCAGCACATGCTGCTCCTTGTCAAGAATCGTGCACAAATCCATCACAAGGCTCTCGTGGATCTTCTGCCACAAGTGTGCTCTGAAGATCTGGATGTACGAGATCTTGAGCGTCGGAATCTTGCCGTGTAAGAAAATCCCTGTCAAGTCCAGCTGCACAAGGAATCCAACATACACATTGGCGCGGTTGATTGTGGGCGACCACCAAAGCGTGAATCGCCGATTCGGGATCTGGCTCAGGCCCGAGCGCTGCGCGTTAGTGAGTTTCTGCGCCTGCATCTGCGCTTCGAACCCGGACTGGCGCTGCCAAAACAGCCCCTCCCAGTTCTCGAATCCGGTGCCCTTGAACAGCGTGTGCTCCAAAATAGCTGGAATGCCGCCCAGCGACTCAATGACGTCGGCGCGGTACGCCGTGAAGTTCCACAACCGGCCGTCATGACGGCTGTTTGTCCACCAAAACGGCTCGTACTTGACGTTCGAGTACGTTTTGAACTCCTGCCGCACCCGGAAGCCCTTGTCGAATGCAAGCGTCTGCCGATCTTTCTGGAATAGCGTGCTGATGCGGGGCAGTCCACGGTCCCAAATGTCCTCGAGCTCTTCGAGCGATATGCGATCCCCTGTGGCCATTGCTTCGCTGCGCTTCTGCGCATACTCAGCCCAAACGCGCTGCGAGTCTGCGGCTTCGGCCTCCCAGGGCGTGACATATCTGAACAGATTCGGGATGAGATGCTCATCAGACGTCATCGTTCCGCTACGGAACCGCGCAACGCTACCGTGCAGGTCCTCCATAGGGATGAGGATGTGCGAGGCCGAGAGCATGCCGAGACCACCAAGTTCCTCGGGGCTGTAGAATACGCACGGTGGGAATCTAGCGGGCATCTTTGAGTTAAGGCCCATCTTGACCTTGTTCTGGACCCGCGTCTCACACTTCACGATGGTATCCAGAAGCTCTGGCGTAGCTATTGCCGCCTCGCGGAAGTAGGTGATGAGTGCCGTGAGTGCCGTATTCCACCGCCGAACGATCTTCACGAATGTCGTAGACCCGCTCGACATCACGATCTGGCGGACGCGGTTGCGGAATCGGTTGATGGACTCGGTGCTCACGCGCAGCATGGCAAATGCCGTGCGTTCCTGGGTCTTGGGGTCGACAAGCGCCCATGCCGAGTCCTCCACGAACTCGAGACGGCCGCCAGCCTCCTCCTCGGTGCGGAACTTCGGCTCGATCCGAATTTCGAAGCCGGCCATCTCGAACATTACAGCAGGGTTGTCCACGCTGTACACAGACGCATCGATGCACTTGAAGTCGCCGAGCTCGGCGGGCAAACGGCCGCTCAGCTCGGCATACAGCGCGCGACCCAGCATCATATCGCGGCGAATTAGTCGCATGCGCTTGTCGCGTGGCCAGGAGCGCGAGATCGGATAGTCCCGCAGCAGCTCGTAGTCGCTGTACTCGTCTATGAGTTCGGTCGCCTCGGGCCGGCTGAGCTTGAACACGAAGTACACGTCGTCGTTGTAGCGGCAGTATGCCCTGATTGGGTGGTCGCCGCCAGTGCCCTTAGCGAAGTCGATTGCGCGCGGCAGCCCCAGCAGCAGCAGATCGACCAGGAGCAGGTAATACTGCACGACAAACGACGAGAACTGGAACCCGCGAATAATCCCGACTTGGTTAACATGCGACATGTCCTTATAGCTGAGGGCCGCGTTCATTTTAGCCGTAATGTAGTCGGCGATTTTATCGTCGACAATAAGCTTGAGCAAGCGGTTCAGAAGCGTGAGATCCACGTTTTCCACAAACCGCAAGAGTTGGCAGTGCATGACTGCCGTGGTATCGTCCTTGGACGTTGTCCAGATATCGGACAGGCCATTGATGCTTGCAGCGAACTTGCGGACCATGATCGGCGGAACCTCATCGTCGGCCGGCTTGACCCATGACGGGAAGAGCCGTCGCGTCTGGGCCGCGTACCACAGGTACTGGTCCAGGTATGCATCGACGATCTTTTCTGTGGGGTCGACCGAGTACACCGGCGAGAGGTGGCTGAAGAAGTCGAGCAGCGAGACCTCGGATTCCTTGAACACGCGCTGCGTCAACAGGGCGCGCTTGATGCGGGCGAGCGTCTCGTGCGGGTTGTCGTAAGCCTGCTCGATGAGGGCGAGCTCCTCCTTTTGGGAGTGGTTCAGCCGCGCCGTCATATTGAAAGCGTCGCGCAGGTTCTCGAGCGCCAGCGTGAGCAGCTTTGTGTCGTGGTCATAGCCCACGGCCGGGAACTTGATGGGCTCGCCGAAGTTTGTAGCGTCCAGGTATGCAGCCATGGTTTTGTACATGGCGACGGCGTGCTCGGGCTCGAGGGACGGTCCCTGCGCCGCGTATTCCTGCTGTCTATCCTGCTCTGAGCGGAGCCAGAGCCGCGTGAGTCTGCCCAGGTTCTTGCGGGCGACGGCCTTGTCGACGGTTGCGCCCGAGCGCACCTTCTCGCGGTTGAGCTTGGTTACGCGGATCCAGTTTTCGGCGCGGGCCTTGATGTAGCGCTCGATGATCTGCTGGATTGGCCGGGGCATGCCCGGGACGTCCCAGGGGATGTTTGCCTTCCAGCAGCGCCAGGCCTCGCTGAGGTGCTGCATGACGACCTTTGTTTTGGACTGGCGCAGGCTGGCCGGCATGACGTCGAGGATGTCGTGGAGCACGGCGGCGCGCAGCTCGAGGTCGTAGTGGCTGTCGACGCGCTGCTTTGTGACGGTTTTGGCAATGCCCTTCGAGACGCGGCCGTAGAACTGGCGCGTGATGAGGTTGCCGAGCCAGCGCTCGAGCATGGGCAGCGTGCCGCGGATGAGGCCGAGCCAGACCCCCCATGCCGGCTGCCATATGCCGCAGCCGGGGCCCTTTCCGACGCCGTCCATGTTGAAGCGGTCGTAGAGCACATGCTTGAGGTCGTTGCAGGCGGTGATCTGGTGCATGACCCTGTACTTGTAGCGGTAGATGCCCGTGAGCTGGCCCATGTGGGTGAAGATGTAGTGGAGGGCGTCGGCGAGCTCGAAGGCGTCGGCGTTGCCGAGGCGGAACTGGACGTGGGCGTCGACGACAAGCTTTGTGAGCTTGAGCAGCTCGCGCGTGAGGTGGAACGAGTGGCCGAAGCGCGACCGCTTGCGCTCCTTGGTGGTGAGCGTCTTTGTGGGCTTCAGGTTGAAGTTGTAGTCGAGGTGCATGAAGTGGAGGCCGCGGCGGTGGATCATGAGCTGCAGGATCTGGAAGCCCTGGCGGCAGAGCTGCATGCCGGCCTCGAGCCAGTCGATGGTTGTGTGCTCGAAGAACTTTGTGGCCGCGAGCGTGCGCAGCAGCTTGGGCTGGCGCCGCGGCGCGTGGCGCTTTGTGCGCGCCTGCAGCGTGGTCTTGACGCTGCGCTTCAGCAGCCGCTGGTAGCTCTGCCGCGTCTTCGGCGCCATGACGCGCAGCGGGCGCCGCCGCGTGTACAGGCCCTTCAGCAGCGGGACGTCCTGGGCGCGTCTGCGCGCCGGCTGCGTCTGGTTGAACGGGTACGGGGCGTGGTAGCACGCGAGGGCGCGCGCCGTGGCCGGGCCGTCGAGCGGCACCCCGCCCAGAAACGGCCGGAACGCCGTGTTCTGCGGGCGCGCATCGACGCGCGGCGCCTCCGTGACCGAGGCGTCCACAAAGAACGCGCGCTTGTTGTCGCGGCGCCGGATCACGGCGTCCACGGGAAACGTGTACGCCGGCGGGTCGACGGTAGGGGCGCCGGGCGGGCCGTACAGGTTTGGGAACGCGACGCGGGCCTCGGCGCGCATCGGGAACTGGCGCGGGCGCACGATCACGCGCTGCGGGTCCTCGAGGGCGCCGACGTCGACGGGCGGCGCCGGCGCGGGGCGGTCGAACGCGGGCCCGTTCGGGAGCGGGACGTCGACGGCCTTCGAGGCCGCGAACGCAGCAACGTCGAACAGCGCCGGCGGGCTCTGCGCGAGCGCGAACGGCGCGCTGAGCTGCAGCTGCTCGAACCGCGACGGCTCGCGCTCCGCCAGCGGCACGGGCGCAGGCGCGGCCGGCACAAGCTCGGCGAGGTCCTGCCACGCCAGCGGCGGCTCCTCGTCGTCGAACGGCGGCAGGCGCATGCGCCGGAACTGCGTGCGGTCGCGCTTCTCGGCCTGCATCTGGCGCCACATCTGGCCCCACCGCGCGGCGTACTCGGCCGCGTCCACGAACGGCGTCTCGTCGACAAACGTGATGGCGCCGGACGTGTGGTACAGCACGCGCACGGGCTTGGCGCTCTGCCACGGCGCGGGCATGTTTTCGAGCAGCTTGTACACGGCGTGCGGCAGGTACTTCAGCGCGCCCAAGTACGCAGACTTGTCGGCGCTCGCGTGCGGGCGGCTCATGTCGGCGTGGCGGGCGAGAATGTGGCGCAGTTTGCCCGGCGCATGAACGGCCGACGGGCGCGCGGGCCGTTTTCGTTTCCGGCCGGGCTGGGGCCCGCCGTTCGGGCCCGCCGGCGGCTGTGGCAACATCTGCGTCGCAGTAAATGCACACCCAGTAATGGTGGTACCCTTAGGAGCAAGCCACGGAACGGTCTGAGCTCC
>JAKUBX010000083.1:0-22109 GCA_030566975.1 Entelexis potacharoeniae
CGGCGCCAACCGCGGCGGACGCGGCGGCCGCGGCGGCCGCGGACGCAGCAGCGGCCAGGGCGGTGCGCGGCAGGGCGGCTACGCCAGCTTCACGCCGTCGTCCGGCGAGCAGACCGGCGGCTTCTTCTCCTAGAGTGACTGTACTTAATAGCTCTTTTGTTATGCCCTTATGATTAGTCTTATTTATCGTTACCTCTCTCGCCCATGACAGGACCGGCGGCGCGCCGCTATTGCACGGAGGTGCCGGCTATGGACGTCACGCTCATCCAGTCGTGCAGCCACCGGCGCATCTGCTGCCCGCGCAGCGCGCCGCTCGCCTGCGCCGCGACGCCAGCCAGCTTCAGCCAGTCCTTCAGCAGTGCCCACAGAAACCCCTGCGCCAGCGGGTAGAACACCTGGTTCTTGAATATGAGGTAGGCAATCATGGCCCTGTTGTTGCGCGCCGGCGCGATGCTCGCCTGGAACGAGCTCTCTGCCCGCATGTCCGCGGGTATGTTCACATTCACGTTCATGGTGGAGGAGGTGGAGATCTGACAAAGGCCCGGCGATCAATACCTAGCCGAACGACGCTCGCTGTTTGGGATTGGGCTCGATAAACGGCTTTGTTCGATCCGGGTTTCTTGCTTTTGTGAAGGCACCACCTTTTGATTTGTTGGGGCGTAGTGCCGTGCACGCTTCTACAGCTGTTGTGGCACGTCGCGTGGCACGTCGCATGGCACGGCTGTCGCAGGGCACTGCCATCGCATGGCACAGCTGCATGACACCGCAGTCGTGCAATCTAAAGCTTTCTTTTAATTTTTAAGTGTTTTTTCCAAGAGTTGGCCTTAGTTGGCCTTGTCATTTACACCGGTTTCTTTGATACGGCTACCGCCAGATACTGAGCTTGTTCTGTTCAGCGTCGAAAAAAGAGTGCAATGATAGTATTATGCTCAAGCGAGCGATAAATTATTTGGTATTAAAACGTACAAATACATTAAAGTACAATGCTGCAAACTGCTTAGAGCATGTAAGCAACGGCGGCGGCAACACCAGCAGCGGCGCCAACCTTGGCGGCACCAGCGCCGTTGGCCAGAACAGGGGCCGACGAGGTAGGAGCCAGGGTGGGGACAGCCGACGAGGGCGCGGCCGTGGAGGGAGCGGCGTGGTTGTCGGTGCAGCTGCAGTCCTCGACGGTCAGCGTCGTGGCCTCAGTGACGGTGTAGGTGGACGAGCCGTACGTGAGCGTCGTAGGCGTGGAGCAGGGGATCGTCGTGTACTTGGTGGCCTCAACCGTGGTGGTGTTGGCGAAGGAGGCAGCAGCGGCGCCGGCAAGAGCAAGGAAGGCGAACATTTCGGATATTAAAGAGAGTGTGTCGAAAGAGAGACTGGTCTAAGGAACAACTCGGCCCGATGCAGGGTCTTATATAGTTCCGATCCGTGCCCGGCTCACAAAAACCTTTCGCGGCATGCACTACTGCAGTGTAGCTGTTGATCTGTTTTGCAGATGCGATCGGCCCGTGTGTGTCCTGCCCTACCCTACCCTGCGTGGCCCGTATACCGCACCGTGCTCTGGGCCTGTTTCGCGGGCCGTATGCGCGTAATGGGATCCGGAAACAGACCCCTATTGGCACTACCAGTGTTCTGGTGTGTCCGGTGTGGTTTTGTCTCCTTTAAGATGCATTGTTCAGTCTAAGTCTGCGCTTGTTGCCACTCCCAGGCCCGCCGCACCTGCTCGAGGCGATTTGTCATGACGCACTCTATGGTTCTCCAACGTGCAGTCCCGCTGTGTTTGACTAAAAGTCCGCACGGGATTGGCATTCCTACACTCGCTGCGTACGCGTTGCGTACGCGCTGCGATTGGCCCGCCCTCGTTCGTTTCTGCACGATTGAGGCTGCGGGAAACTTGCATTTGGCGGGCCGACCATACACAGCACTGGGTGCGCGGCGTCCGCGTTGAACTTAGGGTGCGGCACTGCATGAGAGGGCCTCTGCTGCTGCTGCCGCTGCTGATTCGATGGCCTGCGCAAATAATGCGTCTGTTCGCCCAGTTTCCTATTCCGTATCAATGTAGCTAAGACGTCTGTTTCATTGGCGTCCCGCGTGCGGGCCGTATTATGAGTCTTTATCATCGTGCATGCCACCTCCTGTTGTGGCTTTTGTGTCGGACCAGCGATCTCGGACCACTCAGGTGCCGTAGATTGCATTTATCCGAGTTGCTGCTTACCGGGCCTCGGCTTGGAGGCGTTCTTGCCTAAGACTTGCCTAAGGCTTGGGCCCGATCCTTGTTTTTTGGATGGGTTGGTGGCGGCCGTCACTTACGCCTCACAATTAGGTAGCGTAACCGGACCCAAGACGCTCAGCTAGGATAAGCGGAATAAATTGAAAAATAAAACTACGAGTAAAGCCAGCTATGAAAACTAGCTAGCAAACCTAGATGAAAACTAAAAGATTACACTAACAACGGAATTGAGATCTACAGCTAGTCTGGAATGTTGAACATGGGCACAATCTGCCGGCCTTGCTGTTATCGGACTAGCGCGGCCGGCTGGGCCGCAAGCATTGAGCGGTAGCCAAGAGCAGTTCAATTCGGGCGTCGATCGAGAGCCGGCAAGCCCGCCCCGCAAACGCGCCACCGATCCGAACGGACGAACGGAACGCCCGCGGAGATGCGATAGCCATAACCTCAGTCGTAGAGTTGTGATAGCCGTAAACTAAATTAAACCAGACACAAAAAGGCCTCCTCAACACGGGAGAGGCAGGCAAGGCGCGCCGTGCAGTCTCATAATGTATGTAGGGTCATCGGCAAGAAAAGGTGGTGGCCACTCACTCAATGGCCATAGCGACGCCATTTACTACTACAACACGAGAAGCATCGCTACACGAGTCTAGAAGGCGCAAACACTCTGCTTTACACGGAATAAGCTGGGGTCTGCGTTGCCTAATATAGACTGACGGGTCGGGCTTATGACATCACTACTAGCCCGCGTACACGGATGGCGTAAAAAAGTGGCGGCCGTCATACGAGAATACTTCGACAGAGGCACAGCCGCTTCCATCAAGCACACAAATAACACACTGAGGAGCGGCAACACATTTATTCTGGTGTGGCGACCACGGGCTCGCAGATTCAAGGGACTCGAACCGCCGAAACAAACCGATGCACACCGACAATAGGGCGTGGACGGCGGGCCTTATTGGCCTCGGGGCGCTTGCGGCGTACGTGCTTTTGCCGTCGCTGCTGCCGCGCGCGCCAGGCCGCACCCAGAAACGGTACACGACCGGGCTTGTGAACACGGGCAACGACTGCTTCGCGAACTCGACGTTCCAGGCGCTGGCGTCGCTGGCGACGCTGTGCGAGTTTGTGGTACGCGAGCAGGATGCGTCGAAGCCGTGGACGCATGCGCTGGCCGACGTGCTGCAGGAATTGGAGCAGGAATCGAGCGCGCCGCGACATAGCAGCGTTTGGCCCGCGCTGCGGCTGCTCGAGCAGCTGTACAACGCGCGCATGAGCCGCGGGCAGCAGGACGCACACGAGCTGCTGCTCAAGGTTCTCGAGCTGCTCGACAAGGAGCACCGCGGCGGCGCAGAGCTGCCGTTCAAGGGCACGCTCACGGACACGATTCGGTGCCGGCGGTGCGGGCACACAACGCACAAGGACACGCAGTTTCTGGTGCTGGAGCGGCTGCCCGGGGAGGAGCTTCTGCGCCCGCAGACGGAGCTCGTGGCAGATTTCAACTGCAGCGAGTGCGGGCCGACCGTGATCGAGAAGACGAGCCGCGTGAGCCGCGTCCCGCGCGTGCTCGCCGTGCACCTGAACCGGTCCGTGTACGCGAACGCAAGCTTCCGCAGCGCGCAGGCCGCCGACATCCCGCTGCAGCTCGGGCTGCTGCAGGAGCTGCAGCTGCGCGCTGTCGTGTACCACCGCGGAAACCACTACCGCGGGCACTACACAGCGGCGCGGCGGCAGCGCGGCGGCGGCGCGCAGCAGTGGTGGGTGATCAGCGACGACAGCGTGCGCGAGGGCACGACGCGGCAGGTGCTCGCGCGCACATCCGAGGCGTACATGCTGTTCTACGAAACGCAGGCACGCGCGCGGCCCGCGCAGGGCGCCGCCGCCGCAGCAGCACACGAAAGCGCGGCGCGCGAGCGCGGGCGCGCGCACGCGGCAGACACGAGTGTTTAAAACGATAGGAAATACAAACAGTTGGATATAGCTAGGGGGTGGGACGCGCAGCACGCAGGTCTATTCCGCGGCCTCGACCTTGGCCTTGTACGCGGTCTTCTCCTCGTCGTAGCGCTCCTTGTCCTTGGCGGCCTTGGCCTCGTACACCTTCTTGTCCTCCTCGGGCAGTCCGCGCCACTTCTCGCCGATGATCTTGCCGACCTCGCCGAACTTGGCGTCGGGCTTCTCCTTGCGGACAACCTCACGCTGCTCGGTGGCGTAGTACATGTACGCGGTCATGGGACGCTTCGGCGCGTTGGGGTCCTTCTTCTTGCGCGTGCTCGTGGCGCGCGTCGTGCGGGTCCGGGGTTCCTTCGGCATGGTCTGTGTTGCGGGGTTAGTATCGTGGTCTGTGGCGGGGCGAATTGACAAAAGACACGCGCGGACGCGAGCAGACGCGAGGAGACGCGCGGAAACACGTCGCGCGCCGGCCGAATTGGCCGCGGCGCGGCGCCTAGCCCTTGGGCCGGGGCCGAACCGCCGTTGCCGACGCCGATTGCTGCCGCTAAAATCGCAATTGATTCACAATTACTGCGCTTTTCTATCTCTTTCACGCGCTTTTTTCCCTCTCCTTGCGTGTGCCCGCCTCTTTCCATCTCATGTCTCACATGTCAGTCGCGGATTACTTACCTTCAGTGCGGTTGTTAATGGCTGGGGTGCTTAACGCTTGCACTGTTAAATTGTATGGGGGGATGTCAAAGGGCGGGAACTATCGGCGATGATGGCGCGCGCTGACTCAGCGCACTGATGATCAGTACTAAGGCCGCACCCCGGTTGCTTTTTCTGATCAAAAGGGGGCAGAACAACAACAACGCGCACGTGAAACAACGCGCACGTGAGTAAAGTGATCGTCCGCCCAGCCCAGCTTGGCCCAGCGCCGGGCAAGGGGCTCCCTGCTGACATGCCTGGCCCGGTCCCAAGGCAGCGGACCCTGCTGCTCCTCATGTGAATGCTGGCGCAGCACTCAGCTGAGCAGCGCTGAGACGGCCGGCGTTTAGGGTGTGGCACGCTAGGGTGGTCCAGCTTACTTACGGCGGCTTGAAGCACCACCACCGCAACCCAGCCGTATCCTGGCCGCTATGAGGCCCGCGCGGGCCGCAGCGGCCGGCGCCTAACCCAAATCACTGATCTAGATCCGCTGCCCCCGCGGTTGATAGCTGCAAATTGATAACGGCTACTGTTGAGCTCGATCCGATCTGGAGATGCCCAGATGGCTCGCGTGGCCAGGTATGTAGCATAATTAGTCCTTAGCATTTTTATGAGCGCCCAATTACTCGCACGTAACACACCCGAACGTCCTGCCTTGGCGGCCCGGCGCCACATTGCATCAGCACAGCACAGCACAGCGATCGTAGCAAAACCACTCTAAGCGTTGTGCTCCAGCGCTTGCTCTGTACCCCACAATTGCTGACTGGCTAGAGGCAAGCTGGGGCGATCGGATAAGGTACCGCAACGCCAGGTGACGTGGGCTGTCATACTGACGCGTATTTCTGTCCCCCGCCCGGCCCTACAGTACTCCATGTCGGGCGGCAAACCAACGCATACAGTCTCATGAAACACAACCCTTCTGCATGATGTTTTTTTCCTCGCTTCCTCTTCGGGCGCTTACATAGTCCTTACCAAGTCGACAGCCGCGAGCTTATCGTCATCTAGCTCGAACTACGCAGGGCCATCGCGTCTATGGCACACAAGTACGCGTAGAAGCAAGACCGGGTCAAAAAAAGCCCGATAAAACGCCATGCGGAGAGCCATCTGTCCGGGCCAAGTCTGGGCCAAGACCCCCAACACCCTTTTGCCACTAGCTAAGCCGCTAGGCACTGCTACATCATCGGGCGGGGGCGGTCAGGCACTGCGTCGCCTAGCTGCAGAGGCCAGGCTCTGGTTTGTGCCATTTTCTGCAGATGCGTGCATGAGAGATTACATGTGACTTTAATCCTCCCCTCAAAATATGCGCTAGTCGCGTCCGGATTACCTCATTTCCCCGGACTCACCCATGCCAACCCCAGCCACAGCCCGCCCCCAGCGATGAGGCGTAAATTATTCCACCCCAAACCTAAACCTACCGACCGGGCTCTCCGCCACGAAGGCGTGTATGGGACAGGAGCAACACGACGGTCGCGCGTAAAAATGCAGTGAGGCCGCGCGCGGCGCCTACGGCTTCGCGCATTCCGGGCCATAACTCACGCCTTGCCGCGGGCGGGACCCATGTCTGCGATCATGCACGCAAAAATAAATGCCCAGACCCACGCGTTTTGGCCTGGAACAGTCGGGTGGGTCGGCGGGAAGAGCCGACCCGCATGACGCAGACATGTGGGCAAGGGTAGAATGCATCCGAGCAAATCTGCAAGGAGAAAACTGCGGAGAAACGTGGAGTGCATATAAAAGTGTGGACGTCAAAATCCTGGGGCCGCAGTACGCCTTGCTAGTCTCACGGTCGCAGGGGTTTCCCAATGAAGGTTGACTGGAAAAAGTACATCCACAACCCCATCAAGAAGGTGGAGGAGCGGCCTACGCCCTCCGCCATCTACAACTGGCGCATCTACATGACCGCGTTTCTCGCCACGACCTCCTCCATCTTGATTGGCTACGATAGCGGCTTCATCGGCTCGACCGTCGCGAACGTCAACTTCACGAGGTACTTCGACATCGACCCCAAGTCGTCGCACGGCGAAACCGTCACGTCGAATATCATCTCCTGCTTCCACATTGCTGCGTTCGGCGGCGCTCTCGTCGTCTACCCTCTCAAGTACTGGTATGGCAACAAGATTGCCATGTTGTTTTCTAGCGCGTTCGGTACAATAGGCTCGGCAATTATGCTGGGCTCTATTTCAGGAAGCCTGGCTCCCATGTACCTTGGTCGCGTCATGAGTGGCATGGCTGTCGGTGCCGCCACAAACTTGACAATTGTTTACCTGTCCGAAGTTAGTCCTGCTCCGATCCGAGGTCAAATCGTTGCCATTTTCGAAGTCGGCTGGCGTATTGGAGACCTTACAGGCTTCTGGATCAACTACGGTGTCGTCGAGCACGTCGAATCGGGCCAGCAGCAGTGGGTGATTCCCGTTGCCGTCCAGCTCATTCCGGCCGGCCTGTTCTTCATTGGTTCGTGCCTGCTTACCGAGTCTCCGCGTTGGCTTGTCCAGAAGGGCCGCGACGAGAAGGCGCTGAAGGCGCTGTGCTGGCTGCGCAAGCTGCACCCTGGTGATGAGTACCTCGACTGGGAGTTCCGCACCATGCGCGAGAGTGTTGAGGAGCAGAAGCAGACGATCGGCATGGGAATGCTTGACCCTATGCGGGCCATCTGGAAGGACAAGAAGCTCATGAAGCGTTTGTATATCTCTGCGTGGCTGCTCGTGTTGCCCAACTTCATGGGAATCCAGAGCATCAACTACTACTCGGTTCAACTGTTCAACCAGCTCGGCATCAAGGGCCAGAACGCGTCCATGTACTCGACGGGCTTCCTCGGAGTGATGAAATTCGGCTGCACGGCAATCTACATTCTATTTATTATCGATACGATTGGTCGCCGGCCGGCCTTTATCGTGTCCTCCGCGTTCTGTTCTGCGTGGTTCTGGTACATCGGGGCGTATCTCAAGATTGCCGACCTCGACCACGGCGGAAACCCGGGCCCGGGCGGCCGCGCTGCCATTGGCAGCATGTACTTGTGGGTTGCGTCGTTCCTGCTTGCGTGGTCCGGCGGTCCTTTCGTGTGGGCGGCCGAGGTGTTCGAGCAGAACCTGCGACAGTTCACGCAGTCAATCAACGCCGCTCTGTCGTGGATCCCGATCTTCATCATGTCGAAGGCCACGTCCAGCATGATCAGCTCGATGAAGTACGGCGTCTTCTTCTTCTTTGCGTGCATTGATCTTAGTGCCATTCCGTTCATCTTCTTCTGTGTTCCTGAGACAAAGGGCATCCCACTGGAGAGCATTGACATGCTTTTCGAGGATGGGCTGCCGGCGTGGCGCGCACACCGCGTCGTGCTGGCGCGCCTCAAGGAGGACCAGATGCACGAGGCCGAGAACAGCGTGTGGGGCGCTATGAACAACGCCAACGACAAGGAGAAGGACAAGGGCGACGCGGAGTTTGTGGAAGACGTGAACACGTCAAGCGCGCCGTCGACCATCGGCAAGATGCACGACATCGAGCGGATCAACACCGCCGCCTAGGCTGTAAGCGCATGATAATCTGTAATTCTGTTCAGTACCGCCGCCCTCGAGGGCGGCGACAGTCATGTCTATTTTATGTTAACTTATGTCTCAACTTATCGAATCCTTAGAAACCGTACCTAAAGGCCCGCAAAGAGCCTGAACACAGCAATTGGTAACTAACTGTCAACAATGATCAACAACAATCAACAACAGTTATTAACCATCAATCGCGTCAGGAATCGCAAAGCACAACGTCGCGCCAGCTTTAACACGGGCACCGCATGACAATAGAAAGTAACTGATAATATAAACAAAATGTTACGTGCTTTTTTAGTCTACTCGCGCTCTGCCGTCACGTCGACCTCAATGTACCACTCCGGGCGCGCCAGAGCAACAACAACAAGGCCCGTGAACACCGGGAACACGCCCTTGAAGCGGCGGCCCAGAATGCGGTACGCCTGCTCGCGGTAGCGGATGTCGGTCAGGTACACAACAACCTTGCAGATGTCCGTGAGCTTTGCGCCGCACTCGTTGAGCAGCAGCTCGATGTTGTCGGCGACCTTCTCGGTCTGGGCCTCGATGTCGCCCTCGCCCACGTTCTCGCGCGTGTCGAGGTCCTGCGGAACCTGGCCGCGCAGATAAATCGTGTTCTTCGTCACGACGGCCTGGCAGAGGTCGTTGTCGAGGTTCTGCTCGGGATACGTCTGCTTGGTGTTGAAGGGGCGAATGCGCTGGTGGGCCATCGTGTGCGTGTTTGGGTCGGTTGTGACGCGAGTGTTTTGGCGAGCGTTGAGGCGGGGCCCGCGGCGGTTCTCCCACGTACTTATTACTGCCTGTCGGGCACTACCCTAACATCGAACGGTGCCGGGGTCGTGCGGTGATAAGATAGGTGCGGGTGAGTCAAGTGGGAAATGGGGAAGGTCGACGCGAGACCGGTTCCTGCGTGCGGGCCGGTGGCACCGGCCGCTGGAGACGCACACAGAGTGAAATTTGGCCGATCTGAGCCATAGGAATAGAATGCAGCGTCATGCACCGGCGTGCGCTATCATGCATGCGCTCCGTCATCGCCAGCCGAGATCCCAGTATTGGAAAGCACTAGGCCGAAAAAATTAGACGAGAAGTAGACCATGGAACTATATCAAACTAGACTAGACCACAGCAAGATGTGTTCGTTAAATGCATATCCAGGCACGGATCAAGGCCCCGAGGCGAATGCCTGTAAGGGCTATGGCTGTGCGGCTATTCGTCGCCAGGCACGCCGTACGAGGGAGCCGAGCCCGGGTTCAGGCAGCGCGTGACGTACTCGTGCATCTGCGGCGCCCACAGCGTCCACAGCTTCTCGAGCGCGTCGAGCGGGCCCGGCTGGCCGTCCTCGGTCCAGTCGACGCGCAAGTCGGCGAGCGGCCACGACTCCTTGTCGACAACAATCAGCGCGGCCGAGCGCACGGGCCCGGCCTCGCCACCGACGTGGAGACCGGCCTGCATGGCGCGGATGACGCGCTCGCCGAGCTCGAGCGCAGGGTCGGACTTCTCGAACGCGTCGACGATCGCCTGCGGCACCCTTGTGTTTTTGAGCAGGTTCCCGGCCGACGCAACGTTGTCGCCCTTGGCCTCGGCGTGGACGCCGAGCGTCTTGCTGCCGGACCACGCGCTTGTTGCGCCGTTCTTGTCGATCACCGTGAGCTGGCGGTACTCGCCGTTCTCGCAGCCCTTGATGACCTGGATGCGGGCCTCGTGCGCGGTGCCGCCCTGCTCGAGCACGCTCAGCAGCTGCGGGCCGAGGCGCGGGTCGGTGATGTTCTGCGATGTTGCGGCGCCCACGCCGGCCCGCGCGTACGCGCACCGCGCGCCCACCGACGGCGACGACGAGCACACCGAGACGGCAAATTGGTTGGTACGAGGACAGCGCGCGACAATGGAGAACGTCATCGGTCGCCAGGGGGGTTCGTAACGGTGGTTAAGCAGCGTATCGATCTGACCCGCTGCTGGCCCTGACGCAGGGCTAGGGCGCAATGCACGCAGCGTCGCCGGGGCGGCGAGCGTAATACGACGCCGGGCGGCGGCGACAGCTCGAATTGCGCGCGCGCGTTGCTCACGCCACGCCTCTACTGTTATGGCCCGCGTGCCACTCGCCTCGCCGCTAGGCGGCAGGCCGCGCAACTGCCTCATGCGGGCGGGCTGCCTGCTGACTGGGCGCTAATGGCTGCGACATATTTAGGTATTTAACCGGCGGCCCAGGCGACTACGGGCCCAATCGCGTCCAATTACAGCACCAAGCGGTATGCATATGAAGTCGCGTGTCGCTTCTGGGCTCGCCGGAAAGTACCCAGCTCTCACTGTATATACTGAATGAGGCGTTTAGTCGTGATGCCATAAACCCCACTCACCATGTATACTAATTGAGTTGCTCAGTGCCGTGCGCGTATCAGCGGCAATCAGAGCGACGAGCAGTAAAATCAGAACTACGAATATTCGTCGGTTAGCTAAATCGCCGTGCAACACCAGCGTCTGCGCCGGAATCAGGGTGATGGCCTGTTGAGATGCTAGGCAACGGCCGATCGGTAGGTGTTGTTGCGCATTGAGCGGCTTCTAATAGGAGCCACAAGTAATGGTATGTGTTGCCAAAAAATGAAGCTAGTTACTCAGATGCCGCCGCGTGGCTGCGCAGCACAGCTAATCGAAACTCAGTTAGTTACATGCACTTAGTTAGTACGCCGCCGTGAACTGCGCGCGCGGGTACTTGTGCGCCTCGAGCTCGTCGACAAGCGCGACGGCGTAGTCGGCGAAGCTGATCTTGCTGTTGCCCTCGCTGTCGGTCACCAGCACGGTTGTGTCGACGCGGTACTTGCGCGTCTTCGGGCCGGGCGAGATGAACGCCGCCGGCGAGAAGAACGTCCAGTCGACCTCCTTCTCGCCCTGCAGCGCGTCGAGGTACACAACGCCGCGCTCGGCGAACGGGCGGAACTCCTCGGGCAGGCCGTCGTCGATGAGGCGCTTGCCGCCGGGCGACGTGCGCAGGCTGCCGGCGCCGCCGACCACGACCAGGCGCGGCACGCCGGCCTTCTTCAGCGCGTCCAGAATCGCCGGCGCGGGGATGTCGTGGTGCAGCGCGCTGACGGCGACGTCGTTGCCCTTCAGCGCCGCGACGAGCTCGTCGGGCTTCGACGCGTCCGCCTTCACGGCCTTGACGCCGGTTTCCTTGGGAATCTTCTCGGGGTTGCGCGCCACGCCCGTGATCTCGTACCCGCCGCGCTCGGCCAGCTCCTTCACGATCTCGGACCCGGCGTTGCCGCTCGCGCCCAGAACCACTACCTTCTTTGCCATTTTTGCGCTCCGATTTGATTTATGTGCGCGGCAATGGGCGGCGGGCGCCCGGTATTTATGCCTGCTGGGGCCACGTCGCGTGCTTCGCGCCGCAATTGCGCAGCGCTTGACTTTCCGGTTTCGAGCACGGACCCCCGCGGGCAGCCGCTGCAGCCCCGACGCGATACCGCGCGATACGCGATCCCATAGGGTGATGCTTACCGAAGCGCCGGAGTAGGGCTGCGTCATGACGCAGCATTACTCAACGGCGCGGCAACGCTGTCCAGCGCGCCTGCCGCTCGACGGCCGTCTGCCCATTCCAATTTGCATGCATGCCTGCATTGCTTCTTTTAGTTCTCCTAGCTCTATGTCTGGTTACCGTCTATAGCCATAATTAGCCTGCGTTTTTAGGGTCGGGCAAGCACGCACAATGCCGTGACGCTGTCGCAATCGGACGCCGTCCCGAGCAGCGCACGGACGCGCGGGTTTGCGCTAGATTAGCTTGGACATCCGGTGGCGAGCACAGGCCAGGCCTCAAGCGCGCCCACTCGAAGCCCGCGCGTTTGCGTGCGCCTACTCAAAGCTCTTGCCAAACATAATGGCCGCGACGGGCTCGTCGTAGCCCTTGAGGCGCGCCGCGCCGGGGATGCGCCCGAGCCGCTCAAAGCCAAGCGAGTCCCACGTCTTCAGCGACGCCGTGTTCGTCTCAAACACGAGGTTGAACACGGAGTACGTGTACCCGAGGCGGCCGCCCCACTTGAGGTAGCTCTGGCCGAGCATCTTGCCGACGCCCTGGCCGCGCGTGTTTGGGCTAACGAGGAATCCCGCGTTGGCGACGTGCGCGCAGCGGCCGATGTAGTTCGGCTTGATGAAGTGCGTGCCGAGCAGCTCGAGGCCCGGCGCAAGCTGCGCGTGCTCGCCGCGGACCATGATGTTGCAGAACTTGCCCATCCAGTAGTCCTTGAACTCGGGCAGCGTCATGCGGTCCATGTGCGGGTACGTCTGGCCCTCGTCGACAATGAGGTTGAACAGCGCGCGCATCTGCTCGACAAGGTCCTCGGGCACGCGCTCGCGCTCGGCGCCGGGCACGGAGAAGATTGTTGCGCGCTCGCCGTTGCGCAGCGTCACCAGCTCGGTCTCCATTTCCGCCAGTCGTCCGGTTGAGTCACCGGGGCCACGCATCTGCTATCAGCGCTGGCCGCCGAGGTAAGGGCACTCACGCCAGCCGCTGATATCACCGGCGTGGGCCGCGCGGAGAGCGTCAATTCGGGCCTGCGCCGGCGAGCAGTTCGCTGTGCAGTATGGCCGTGCGGCTCGGCGCGTGCCCGCACCACCGCCGCAGGCGGCTTGCCGTGCCCTGTTATCTTACGAACTGCGGAGGCTTATTCTGGTCACGCGCCGACCAGCGCCAACTAGCGGGACGCTCAGTGGCAGTAGAGGTTGGATCGAGGAAATCAGAATGCTATACTCAGTGGCGTTCTACGCTAAATTGCCAAGCCGTCGTACGATGTACCATGCTGGACACTACGGTGCTCTAAGGTAGCTGTAGCTGTCGCACACGTAACGCCGTCGTGGCCGCCGTGGCGACAGTGTAACTGCGCTTATTATGCCGTGAATCTCTATAGTTTAGCTTTGTAGTCTGTAGTCTTCAAGCTCCAGCTGTAGGGGCCTAGATGTGCTTTAGTGCTCTTAGCTGCTAATTGGTTACATATTGCACGACGTACTAACTGCCACAGTGCTAACCACGATCAACTTCTCGGATATCTCGGCCGCGCGTCGTATTTACTCCTCTGTCTTGGTCCGCCCGCGCCAATTGCCGGCTCCGCGCTGGTCGCACTGCTGCCCGGCCGTGATGAATAATCGCCTCCTGTCACTTGTTTCGAACCAGCCCATTGCCGATTGCCACCGCGACACCACCCCAATGTCCGAAGAGGTTCCAGCAGACAGCCCCGCGCCCGTCAAGCCCGAAGCCACGGCCGAGGAGCCCGCGCAGGCCGCCCAGGGCGACAGCAGTGAGGAGCAGGTGACGATCAAGGTCACAGACTCGCAGACGGAGGTGCACTTCCGCGTGAAGCCGAAGACGCCGTTGCGCCGCGTCATGGACAATTTCTGCAAGCGCACGGGCAAGGACCCACGCTCGCTGCGCTTCATGTTCGACGGTGAGCGCATTGGCGCCGACGACACGCCGGCGTCGCTCGGCATGGAGGACATGGACACGATTGAGGCGCTCAACCAGCAGACGGGCGGCGCGCAGTAGGCGCGCTCCGCGTGCGGCTAAAAAAACCTCTGCTCAGCGCCTTGCTAGCCCCGCTTCGCGGGCCTCTATAAAGTAGCCCCGGCTGCCGCTGCCGCTGCGTCAGCGCCGCCGGCTCCATTATATAATTATTTTTTACTGCAAAGAAATATCCGCCGAAAGTTTCACTCGCGCACACTATGACGGGCAAGGTTCGGCACTTCCTGGAGGGCTCCGTGAAGGAGGTCCAGGACCTGCGTGACCGCGGGATCTTCGACCAGGACGAATTGGCCAAGATCATGAAGCGCCGCACCGAGTACGAGCACCGCGTGCAGAGCCGCGCCGTAAAGCCCGAGGACTTTCTCGGCTACGCGCGCTACGAGCAGCAGGTCGACCGCCTGCGCGAGCTGCGCGTGCAGCGCCTGAAGCTTGCCAAGGACGGCAAGAAGACGATCAGCGACTGGGCCGGCCCGCGGCGCATCCAGTTTCTTCTCGAGCGCGGCACGCGCCGCTTCCCGACCAGCCTGCGGCTGTGGACGGCGCTCGTCGACTACGCGTTCGAGAAACACAACCACTCCGTTGTGTCGAATGCGCTCACCTCAATGCTGCGCATGCACCCGACAAACCCCGACGTCTGGGTGTACGTCGCGAAGTTCCAGGTCGAGAAGAACGCGAGCGTGCCCGAGGCGCGCGCCGTTCTGCAGCGCGGCCTGCGCTTCAACGCCGACTCGCAGTACCTGTGGATCGAGTACATGCGACTCGAGCTTATTTATGTGGCCAAAATCTTGGCACGGCGGCAGATCTTGGGACTCACGACGGCGCGCAAAGAGGAGGAGCACGAGAACCGCGTGTCGAATCCGCACGAGCTGAGCAGCGCCGACCTGGTCGCGGCCGACCAGAGCGAGCTGAAACAGCTGCCGGACGTGAACATCGACATCCTCGGCGACGTGGACTCGAACCCTGCGCTGCGCGGCGACGTCGCGCTCGCCGTGTACGATGCCGGCGCTGGACGCTTTGCAGACCACCGCGAGACGCAGAAGGAGTTCGCGCGCAAGACGCTCGTGCTCTTCGACGAGTTCAAGTCGCTCAAGCGCGCGTACCTGTGCTCGCACGTCATAGAAAGCCTGCACGGGCTCGACGATGAGGTCGAGTTCTGGGCCGTGTCGCTGCCGATGCGGCACGTCGCCGTGACGTCGCACGAGATGCCCGACAGCCTGAAGCATGTGTTCAATCTGTACGCGCGCTCGTCGAAGAGCGTTGCGCTGAAGGACCGGCTGCGCACGTACCTGGCGCAGCGCGTGCTCGAGGTCGAGGACGCGGACGAGAGCCTGAAGCAGGCCGTGCGGCTGTTTGTCTCGAAGCTGTGAGCAGCGTGTAATTTATCCATGTAATTTATCGTACCTTTATTTGAATCTATTTGCATTCGCCTCGTCTGCATAGCCAGATTGAGCAAAGCGCTCTATTGCGCGTTTTGGCGTCTTCTTTTGGCGTCTTCATTTGGCGTCTTCTTTAGGCGTCTTCTCTTGGCGTCTTCTTTCGGCGTCTGCTTTTTGAAACAGTAGATGATTGATATATTTTACAGCTTGCAACAATGAATAAATATGTAAAGCGCCGCGCTCCGCGCAGCGGGCCTAGCCAATCCAGTTCTGCATCTGGAAAAAGTCGTACAGCCGGCCCACGCGCAGCTCGTCGACGTGGCTCAGCAGGTCGCGCATCAGCTTGCGCTTCATCGTCCCGCCGTTACGCAGCATCGTCTGGAACACGGCCTCCTTGATCGCAAGGTACGCCTTCGGGAAGATGCGCAGCTGCGTGCACAGCGACTTCTCCTGCGGCGACAGCAGGTCGACATCGGGGGCCTGCGAGATGTCGAGCGGCGCCACGCCGGTCATCTTGCGGATCTTTATCGTCAGCGGCTCGCCCTCGGCGCCGTACGCGCCGCCGTTCGCGGCGCTGCCGCTGCCGTTCGCCTGCTGCGACGCGTTCACCTCCGCCTCAAAGAAGCTCTGGCGCTGCGGCGCCGGCGGCTGCGACGTGCGGAAAATCGAGTTGTGCCGCAGCTGCTTCTCCTTCTCGTACTTGTGCGCCTGCGCGAGCCGCCGGATCCCCATCTGCCGGTACTCCTGCAGCTCGGCAATGCGCTGCCGGTACTGCTGCTCGGCGAGCATGTCCTCCGTGAAGCGCTCGTACTCGTCCTGGGGAAGCAGCCGCACGTACGGCTTCAGCCGGTTCAGCAGCTCGCGCTCCTCCTTCGTGCGCCGCTTCTCCTGCGCGGCCAGCTTGCGGTAGTCCGTGAGCCCGTGGCTGAAGATCGTGCGCTTGCGCTCCGTGCGCCGCTCAAGCCGGCTGTTGTAGATGGCGAGCACGGCGAGCTTGAGCTCGATGTCGAGCTCCGAGTCGTCCGGCTCGAAAATCATGTTCTTGACCGCCATTTCAGCATCGTTCTCGGCCTCCGTCTCGAACTCGAGGCGGCCCGGCATGAACCCCTGGATCTCATGGCACGCCGGCACGCTGGCCATCGGCTGGCGCTGCTGCGACTGCTCGGCCTTGATCAATTGCTGATGCGCATTGAACTTCTCGAGCCGCTTGCGCCGCTTCTCCATGAACTCGCTCATGTCGTCCGACAACGGGTGGTCGACGACATGCGGTACGGGGTAGTGCGACGAGTCCAGGTACACCTGTTTGTAGTGCTCCTCGACCTCCTCCTTTGTGCGGCGGCCAATGTGCTCGGCCACGTCCTGCCACGATCCGATGCCGAACTGCTCGAGGCCCTCGACGAGCAGCAGCTCCTCATCGGCGCCCCAGTCATTGGTGAAGATCGGGTACGCCTGCTGCTCGATGACGACGTAGTCGTGCCAGGGCTTGTGGTTCTTCGACGCGGCGCCGCTGGCGAAGCACGGCACGCACAAGTCGTACTCTTCGCACTCCGCGCAGCGGATGGCGACGAGGTTCGAGAGGTCTGTGGAGCAATTGTCGCACAGGACCTCGAACCCATCGCTTTTCGTCATCGCGCTAAACTGCTCCCCGGCTCAGCGCTGCTGGACCCGCGGCGGCTTCGAATAATGCTAAGACTGCAACTCCGCGCAGAGTCGCGCGCGTTAGTCAGCGCGCGCCTTCCCCGGACCGTCCCACCGCCTCCCAGCCAGAGCGCCAGTTTTGAGCTGCCTTAACGCTGGGGGCGGGCCCGCGCAGGGCGCGTAGCAGCCTAGCCGTGCCATTTTGGGCACATTGAGGCGCGCATTGGTGTCGCACTGGCCTCAGAGCGCCGTATGCTGGCACGCTGGGGCGAAGAAACAGCGCGCTCACGTCGTAGCACGGCCGGCCGCGCCAAATTGAGGCCATTCAAGGCACGAGAACACGCGCCCGGACCCTTAGTCGGGCCCGTGGGTTCCAGCGCGGCGCTGGAGCGCATCGGCGCGCGGCGGTGGGAGGTGCTCGTAATTATACACATATTTATAGGCGCGCCTAATTATGCAGGGAGCGGTGCCCTGGTGCAGCGCGGCGCTGCCCTGGAAAGTCGCGTGACCGACTTGCGCGGCCGGCGGCTGGTTTCGGTTCCATTAGGGCGCCAGGCAGTGAGTTAGGGCTTAGGCAGAATTCTCACCTGACGCACGGGGCCAGGTGACTCGCAACGGGGGCCGGGCTAATGGCTGGGGCCCGCGCTAGGGCCCTAGCCTACGGACCTAGCCCAAGTCCCAGCGGAAAGGCTAGCTGATATTTCGTTAGTGAAAATCTCCACTCGAGACATCCAAGATGAGCCGCGTTCGCACAAAGACCGTCAAGAGGGCCAGCAAGAGCCTCATTGAGAAATACTACCCGCGCCTCAGTGAGGACTTCGAGGGCAACAAGCGCATCATTGACTCGGTTGCCTACGTGCCCTCGAAGCGTCTGCGTAACAAGGTTGCCGGCTACACGTCGCACCTCATGAAGCGCATTGCCAAGGGCCCCGTGAACGGCGTGTCCTTCGCGCTGCAGGAGGAGGAGCGCGAGCGCCGCGACCAGTACGTCCCCGAGAAGTCTGCGCTCGACGTCATTGTCGAGGAGGGCCTTGTCATCGACAGCCAGACCGGCGACCTGCTCAAGTCGCTCGGCCTCAAGGTCCAGGCCGACGTCAAGAACTTCACGGCCTCTGCCCCCGAGCGCCGCTTCAAGAAGGTGCGCGCCTAAGTTATCCATATATTATCATAATGATCCAAAAAGGAACCCTCATATGTACACCACCTAGGAGCGGCAGCGCTGCAGCCCTTGCCAGCGAGCAGCACCGCGACGCGGTCGACGCAGTTGCGACGCGGCCGCGCAGCGCTGCCGTGCTTAGCCTGGCTAGCCGGCGGATTTCACGGCCTCGCTTCCCTAAGTCTTCCCATTGGTAAGCGGTGGTGAAAAAAAGGTGCGGCCGCTAGCGTTTGAAAGTGTGCTTGCCGCTCGTGTTAGGGAGAGCGCCGAGCCTGCTGCGGCGCGCGCCGGCGCGCGCTGCGCGCGCATGCAGCGCGCGCCGCTGGATCTCGTGCGCGCCACAGCTCTCGAGCGCGCCAAACTACCTCAAGTTCAACCCGCTGCCGCCAAAGCAGTCGACGCGGCCCGCGCTCTACGTTGGCCCGCGGCGCTGGCCCGCGACCGACACGTACTACCGCGACGTGGCTGCGGACGCGCCGGCGGGCTCTGGAGCTGGCTCTGGTGCCGGGTCCGCTGTGGACGGGGATGCGCCGTCTCCTCTGCTGCGCGCGGCGGTTGCGCCGGACGCCGTTGATCCGGGCGACGCCGTCGAGGTTGTTGCGCGCGACGGCGCGGTGCATTTCGGCGTTGTCTCGTTCACGCTGCCGGACGGTAGCTTCGACTGCATCACGGCGCACGGCGCCGTTGTGCCTGGCCACGTTGCGGACGTCGCGTTTGTGCTGCGGCGCATGCTGCCGCCGCAGCCGGGCGGCCGCTACGATGTGCGCGCCGTGGCCGCGCAGGTGCGGCGCCGCGCAGCTGCTGCGTACGCGCGGCGCCTTGCGTACGTGCCGCTGCTGCGCGTTGTGTACGCGAGCGTGGCGCTCGACGACCGCCCGCGCGGCGTCGATTTCGAGGACGTGTGCCGCCAGGCCGCGCGCTACGTGGGCCCCTACGACGCGACGATGCCCGCGGACCGCGTCGACCCGCTGGCCGTGTACCTGGCGATGGCGTACCACACGCTTTTCTTCGTGCGCACGGGCCGGTCGCCGTTCGCGGCCGTGGCGACGGGCGTGCTCGACGCCGTGCAGAAGGTTATGCACGCGCTCACGCAGACAGAGCTCGAGCACGGCGTGTCGCAGATGAAGCTACGCGCGCCGAGCTGGCTCGGCGCGGTGCTGCGCGACTTCCTCGAGCACTGGGCGCTGTGGAACGATCCGCGCATTGCGCGCGCCGTTGTGGCCATTTTGGAGAAGAGCGAGCGCCACCAGCGCGTGCTTGACAGCCCGCACGCCGTGAGCAGCGCGCTCGAGCGCCTCGGCGGCATCCGCCTGTTTCCGTGGGTGCAGCTCACGCCGAGCGCGCCGCAGCCTAGCGCGCCGCAGCCTAGCGTGACGCAGCCTAGCGCGACGCAGCCTAGCGCGACGCAGCCCAACTCAGCGCAGTCCAACGCGCCGCACGCGCTGCCGCCCACGCCCGACGCGTCGCCCCGCTCGCCCCAGGCACAACAAAACTCGCCGCTGTTCACGACAAATTTGGCCCGCGACTGTGTTCTGCTGGACAGAAACACCGCCGTCAGCGTCGACGTCGATGCGCCGGCCCCGCGGCTCAGCGTGTACGTGCCGTACGCGGCCGCGCAGCTGGCGTCGGACCTCGGCCGTCTGAGCCCGGTGAGCACGCGCGCGCGCACGGCGAAGCTCGGCGGGCGCGTCGTGCCGCTGTTTGCCGGCGATGTCGCCGAGAAGTGCGTGTTCAGACCAGGCGTGCCGCGGCAAGCGCTGCGCCTCAGCGTCGCGTACGACCGCCGGTCGCTGGAGTGGGACATCGCGTCTGCCGCGCACGGCGTTGTGGAGATTCTGCCGCACGCGCCGCGCGCGGAGGCGGACCTGGCGCCTGTGCGCGCGGCGCTGCGCGGCGTCGACCCCGTGCTCAGCGACCACGAGCTGCAGCTACCCGCGCCGGACACTCCGCTGCCGGACGCCTCAGTGCCGGACGGCGAGGCAGCAGTGTCCCAGATGCAGGGCCTGCTTGCTGCGCAGGCGCAGGCCGCGGCGGGCCGCATGGCCGCGCTCACGGCGCAGCTGCACGGCATCGAGATGCCGTATTTGTGCACGAAGCACGGGCGCGAGGAGCTGAGCAGCACGCCGCAGTGGCACGAGCGGCTTGGCGTGCGCGCGTACGCGCCCGTGGGCCGGCCGCTCGAGAGCAGCCTTGCGCTCGTGGCGCAGCGGCAGCTCACGCGCGAGGAGCACGTTCCGCGGCTCACGTCGAGCGGGCAGCCGCGCGCGCCGCTCGTTGCGAAGCTGCAGGAGACGGTTGAGCCGCAGCTGCAGCTGCTGGCGGCGCTCGAGGACCGCGACGAGAAGTACTGGGCGCTGCGCAACCTGCAGCTGCAGCTGCAGGAGTCGGCCATGTTCCACATCTACCGGTGCGTTGTGCTGCAGGCGTCGACGCGGCGCGGTGGGCACCTTGTGGCGGCGTTCTGCCTCGACCTGAGCATCAACGTCGAGGTGTTTGTGCCGGCGCACACGGAGCAGCTGTTTCCGGGCGACCAGGTCATTGGCACGGAGATCCTTGAGCTCGACCCGCTGCAGGGCCTATTTATTGTATCCATTTAGCTTGGAGTAGCATGCTATATACATACACACGCGCTATACAGGCGCTACAAATACGCTACAAATACGCTATACAGACGCTAGACAGGCGCAATGCAGACGCTATGCAGACGCTATACAGGCGCTACAAATACGCTATATAGACGCTATACAGACGCTATACAGACAATATACGAACGCTACACATACGCTACACACACGCTATGCAGACGCCATACACACGCTATGCAGACGCCATACACACGCTACACATACGCTACACAGACGCTACACAGACGCTACACAAACGCTACACGCTGTGCATGCGCTATACAAACGCTGTACAGACTCTATCCAGATCCTATGTATACGCACTATACACGTACGCTGCACAGACGCACTATATACATATGCAGCACCGCTGCAGTTCCACCTACAGGCTTCGTTACAGAAGCTTGAGGTGCCCCGAGACCTCGTTCACGAGCTTCACCGGCGCGGGGCCAATGCCCAGCACCGTCGCGCTGCCGGGGTCGATCTGCGTCCGGCCCGCGTCCACAATGATCTCGGAGACCATGCCGAGGCGCGCCGCGCGCACGCGCAGGCGTTGCAGCTCCTCGAGCCCGTCGCACTGCAGCGCAATCTTCGCCTGGCCCAGCGCCTTCCACTGCTCGACAATCTTCGGCGCCTTCTCAACAGCCTTCTCGTAGCACGCGACGGCCGCGTGGCCGCACTGCGCCGCGATCTTGCCCTTCGTCATCGGCAGGTCGCGGCGCACAACAAGCACCATCTTGCAGGGCTCGTCCTCGTCGGCGTCGTCCACGATCTCGTAGTCCTCGAACTCGTCCGCGGCGCCGCGCTTCTCCCACCACATGCCGGCAAGGAAGCCCACGGCGGCAATGAGCGCCCACTCGGGCACGGCGTACTTCGTGAACGGCATGGAACCCAAGAACCCGCTGAAATTAAACCGCTGGGGGTGAACCGCTGAACTGGGTGCTTACCTGATAGAACCGCAGGCCCGCGACACAAATGGCAGCCGAGGCCGCCGCGCCGCAGGGCTCCGAGCCGCGCCGCGAGGCCGCCGAGCCGCCCGCGCCGGCCGAGCCGCCCGCGCAGGTCGAGACGGTGTACCTCAACAACCTGAACGAGCGCGTGCCGCTCGCGCAGCTCAAGGCCGAGCTGCGCGCGCTCTGCAGCGAGTTCGCGCCCGTGCGCGACATTGTCGCGCGCAAGAGCCTGCGCAAGCGCGGCCAGGCGTTTGTCGTGTTCGACTCCGCCGCGGGCGCCGCGCGCGCGCTGCCGCAGCTGCACGGCCGCGAGTGGCACGCAAAGCCCATGCGCGCCGCCCTCGCGCGCACAAAGTCGGATCTGCATGTGCCCGCCTAAGAAAGGAACTAATGGTAATGATGTTCCAGATGGAACAAATAAACCAAAATATTCTAATTTATGTTTAGCAAAACCTAAAATAGTTAAACCAATTCAAA
>JAKUBX010000084.1:0-21246 GCA_030566975.1 Entelexis potacharoeniae
GGCGCCTGCGTACGCGGCGCCGGCCGCGCCAAGCACGGCCAGCGCGGCGGGCCACCGCCGTGCGCGCCGAGCCGATGCCATTGCGTCGCTCGTGCTGATGCGCCTCAGGCTTGGCCGCCCGCTCGCCTGGCTGCGGGATTAACAGTCAGGGCCGGGGAGCAGGCGGGTGCCCATAAATTATTTATTCCCGCAGCAACGCTCGCCGCCAATGCAGAACGAGTACAGCCCCGGCACGCGGGAGATTGTCGCGACGATTGTGCAGATCTGGCGGCAGGACCCCGCGGCCGAGTCGCTGAGCTACAACAAGCTGCTTGCGCGCGTGAAGCAGGAGAAGGCCGATGCGCGGTGGGTGCTGTCGGAGAAGCGCATGAAGGCGGCGCTCAAGGAGTTCAATCTGCAGCCGAACCGCCAGCTCTTCACGTTCGTGAAGGAGACGAAGTCCGAGCCCGTCCCGGCGCTGCGCTTCCCCGTCGGCGTGCGCATGCAGCAGACAAAGTCGCGCGGCAAGGGCCTGTTTGCAACCAAGGCGTTCCGCCGCGGCGAGCGCATCTGGGACGAGGCGCCGCTCGTGCAGGTCGCGCGCGTCGAGATGCTGCGCCTCATGCGCACGGGCCGGTGCTGCGCGTTCTGCTCGACAACGCTGCGCACGACCGCCGACGGCGACCTGCAGCCGCTGGCCGGCGTGAAGTGCATCAACTGCACGGCAAACTGGTGCTCGAACAACTGCAAGCGCCTCGACATCGCCCACGCAGACACATACCACAGCGCCCAGCGCTCGTTCCGGCCGCGCGTGTCCACGCCGCGCTGGAAGGCCTACGAGCACTTCTGCCTCGAGCAGAACTGGCAGGCCGGCTACCTCTACGCCATGGTCCTGCTCTACCGCATCAAGCTCGGCCCGCAGTCGCCGTACGCCCGCGCAATGGCCGGCATGGCCCACATCCGCCAGGACTACCGCCAGCAGGCGGTCTCGGAGCCCAACTCGCTCGAGTTCGAGCACCACGAGCAGATGTGGCACCGCGGCCACGAGCTGCTCGCCGAGGCCGTCAGGCCCGTCTACCAGCTCTCCTACGACGAGTACATCGACGGCATCGGCATGGTCAACATCAACAACCTGCAGGGCTGCATCTTCGAGATCCACTCGAACCTGAACCACAACTGCGAGCCCAGCGTCAAGGTCAACCTCAAGTCCCGCGCCGACGGCATCGAGGTTGTCGCCGCCACAGACATCGCGCCGGGCCAGGAGCTCACAACCACCTACGTGAACCCGGCGCTCAAGGTCGACGAGCGCCAGAGCACGCTCCGCATCAACTGGGGGTTCATCTGCAACTGCGCGCGATGTAAGCGCGACATCGAGCTGAAGCTGAACCCGCCGAAGTCCGCGCTCAAGAACTCGACGTCGCCCCCCGAGTCGCCGACTGAGAACCGCGACCCGTTGCTGGGCCGCGAGCGCCGCAAGAGCGTGCGCTTCGAGAAGAACCCGGTCTCGCTCGAGATCTCCGCCACCTAATTCCGCACTCCTGTGGCGTCTCGACGCGGGCCGCGCGCTTCATTGTCTTTTTAATGAGCCATAACGATAGACTGACGTTTCTTTAGGCGGCGCGCCCGCACATAGACTAATCACGCTGCCTCTGCTTCGAGCGCCAATCCGCGCTAACGTTACTGACTGGTGTGCTAACGTGCCGAGCTGTGCACGGCGCTAACCAATGCGAACCGAGCTGTGCACAGCGCGGGCCGATGCACAGCCGACGCGGGAACCGTGATGATTCTGTTCTGCTACCAGTTGCGAATGGTGAGGTCACTCAGTTTGCTTTCGTACTGTAGTTTACTTTGTTTATTCTCTAGTGCTTTTTAATGCTTAGAATCGGCCTGCGGATGGTGAAGTCACTCGGTTTACTCTGGTAAAGTCCATATTTACTTCAGCTATTCTCTAGTGTTAGTGAAGACGATTTTGATGTGCGGCGCGACCGCCCCGTTCATATTTCCGCGGCTTGTCCAAGTTGCTCGCTCACGCCTGGCCGCGGCTGCGCCGGATCTGCTCGTAGATGTGCGGGTGCCGGAACTGCAGCGTGTGCGGGTCGTGCGACGACGCCACAAATAGCGTCTGCACGCCGCTCGAGATCCCCGTCGTGAAGATGCTCGAGATCTGCACGCCCACTATCGTCACGTACGACGACACAAAGTACACGCCCTCAATCGGGTACGGCACGAGCCACCGCATATAGCAGTAGCACAGCAGCGCCGCCAGCGTGCCGACGCACCACGACCCGAACGTCAGCGTGCCACCCGCCAGGCAGTCGTTCACAAGCGCCTGCATGCCCTCGGCCTTGACCATCGCGATCGTGCTCTGCGCGCCCTGGATGTACGACTGGTTGTACACGCCGATGTGGATGATCACGTAGTTCGTGAAGTGCGCGAGCGCCGAGTCGACGAGCGAGATGCAGTTGCTGAACACCCACGCAATGATGACCACCGACACGTCGCCGGCCTCGCCGTCGGCCGACCGCGCCAGCACGAGCTGCGACACCGCCGCAAGCACCTGCGCAAGCACCTTCGCCACGGCAAGCCAGAACCCGGCAAAGCACAGCGACCCAAGCGAGTACGTGACGGCCCACCCCACGCCGTTCCACGTTAGTGCCGCCATGCTCACCTCGTCCGGGTCGGCGATCTCGAGCTCGTGCGTCCCGTTGCTCGACACGCGGCTCACGCGCAGCGTCCCGTAGTACCAGAACCCGTAGCTCTGGCAGATCCCGACACGCACTATCGCCTTGATTGTCTCGGACATCATGTAGTTGGCGACGGCGAGGTAGATGAGCAGGCCCAGAAACTCGGACTCGGGCCGCAGCTTGCCGCGCACCGAGCAGTCCGAGGCAACGGCCTTTGCGAACCCGGCCAGCGTGACCGTCGTGATGAGCACGCACCACGCGGCCGAAAACAGCGCACCCAGCACGCTCACAATCAGCACCGTCGGGTTCTTCTCGGCAACCTTCATCACGATCTGCAGCTGCGCCGTCGCGCTCTTGATGTGCGACTGCAGAAACCAATACAGCAGCGCGCTGCACAGCGCCCACACGACGTTGAACGCGCCCGTGAGCCAGCGGCCCTGCGCGAGATAGAAGATGGCCGAGCCCAGCGACACGAGCATCTGCAGAAACATCGACACGACAATGAACTTCTGCGTGAACACAGCGGCAATGCTGTAGTAGAGGGCGGAGATGACGATGGAGATGAGAATGCAGCCGCCGAACACGGCGAGGATCTGCGGCGCGAAGAACATGACGCGCGGGTCGCCGAAGTGGTTCTGGAAGCACCGCGTCTTCGAGTAGTCCGTGAGATCAATGCCGGCAATGACTATGAACCCGGCAATGACTATGAGAAAAATGGCTATCCAGATGGTGTCTGTCCAGCGCGGCTTGAGCATAGAGATGTCCTGGACCTGCGGATTGACGCGGGCCTTGGCCGCGTCGGCGGCATGCGTGCTGTGCGGATTCTCGGTTTTGTACGTCGGCGCGGCGTCACCGGGCAGCGGGGGCTCGTTCATTTGCGGTGTGCGCGGGAGACTCCAAGAATATAAACGGCGACGGCGGCGGTAGCCGCATCTGGCAATCATCGATCACCACTGCTCGAAGCGGAAACATGCGTGTCCCGAATAGGGAGGAAAGCTGGTGTGCTGTCAGCTCAATCATAACGGCGTTCAAGGCAAACTTTGGGTTCCTTCATGGTCAATACCAGGCGTTGCAATGTGGTAAACAACATACAATAAACGTGCTGTTTGGTCATCGAGGCATTCCGCTTGTTATGACTCCATGTAATAGCCAGGCGCCATAGTGAAAAAGCCAGGCGTTACAGCGAGGTAAACTTCACAGCGCTAGATGCTACGGCACTGGACTGCCACAGCGCTAGGCCGCTATGGTATTAGGTCGCTATGGCGCTAGAATGCTTTGGTACTAGAATGCTTTGGCGAATGACAGCGCGGTTTGGTCTTTACATTGCGTCGGTTAATACGGCTCACTATCTATCTCCTCTGAATCACAAACGCTGTGGCAATGAGGCAAACGCCAGGCGCTATAATAACAGCTCTTCGGCGTTTCGCCAGTTTCGCGTCGGCATAATGCTACGGCTCTATACTTTGGCTAGACGTTATTGTGAGTTAAATACCAGTCGTTAGCGAGGTGGATGGCAGGCTTCTAATGAGACAAAGGTACGACGATACATGTCAGCTATTTAGCACGGTCGCCGGTTCCGCGTCGACAGAATGCTATGGCTCTATACTTTAGCTGTGAGTCAAAAGTAGTCGTTAGCGAGGTGGATGGCAGGCTTCTAATGAGACAAAAGTTAAGACGATACATGACAGCTGTTCAGCGATTGGCCGCCGATTCCGCGTCGGCAAAATGCTACGGCTCTACATTGGTCTACACCGAATCAATAAATGCTGGAAACGAAGCTGGCAACTGCTGAAAATGAATTATAATTAAAAATAGCCCAAGGCATGCATCGCTGGTGCAATGCCGCCGAATTCAGCCGAAAAGTGCCGGAAACGGCTCCAAAAAAAACGCCAATCAACGCCGTATATAATCTCTACACAATTGACTCTACACCAGCCTCCCCGTTCCAAATAATGCTGTTCATGCCGGCGAATGCAGCGCGCGCCCGCCCGCAATGCCCTCAATCTCGCTTGCTGCAGCCTCTCTGCGCCGTATTGCTCGACACAGCACGTGGCGGCGGGCCCTAGCCCTGCGCCAGCCGATCTTTCCTGGTGCGCGTTGCCGGCGGCGCGTCAGGTGACGCGGGCTGATTTGCTCAGCGCGGTTCTGAGCAGCGCGGACCAGCGACAGTAGCGGCAGCGGCCTCGAAACAAGCAATGTTCAAGCGGTTTCTGCGGCCGAACCTGGCGCCGAGCGTTGCCGAGAAGTACGTGATCAACTTCAAGCAGCCCGGGCTCGGGCTGCCGAGCCTGATCACGCGCAGCGACGAGGACCTCGGCGGCTTCAGCACCGTGAGCTTGGCGCTGCGCGACGAGCACACACAGCACCCGTACGCGCGGTTCAGCGGCGACATCAGCCTGGACCTTCCCGAGGACCGGCCCGAGGTGATCCGGCTCGGGTACGCGATGTTCCGCACGAAGGACATCACGCCGCCGCTGTTCGGGCTCGGCGGGTCCGAGTTCCACGACTGGTCGACGTTCAACCAGCTGGCGCTGCGCGTGCGCGGCGACCACCGCAAGTACTTCATCAACATCCAGGCCGACACGCCTTACCCTACGGATCTGTACCAGCACCGGCTGTTTCTGAAGACGCCCGGGCAGTGGGAGACCGTGAACGTGTCGTTTGCGAATTTCATTCTCACAAACGGCGGCGTGATCCAGCACCAGCAGCGCCTCGACACGGAGCACGTCCGCAGCGTTGGGATTGGCCTCGTCGACGGCCAATACGGCCCGTACGAGCTCGACGTTGCCTGGGTCAAGGTTAAGAGCGGCGCACCCGAACCCGATGCTGAGCTGTCAGCAGGGCCGCATGCGCCCAGTCACGCCATAGGCGAGTCGCCCATGGGTCCCGTGGAGGAGGCCGGTCTTGAGCGCGATGCTGAGGCGGCCCGGGAAAAAGCCGGCAGCGGCGCCACGCCGGGCAAGCGCCTGTCTGTCGACGACTAGAGCCACCACGTATTTATTTCTGTATGTAGAGGCGCGGCCGGCCGCGCGGCTCCGCGCCCGCGGATATGCATGCGGCAGGGCGTACCCTGCGCCGGCATAGACGCACTAACTTATCACGACCTAAGACACATGGTGCCCTACCCTTAATAATACGGGCACGGGTTTTGCCTGCCGACCCACCGTCCAGCGCCTCTGGGCCGCTCTCGCGCGCCGGCGCGCGGGTCACGGCACGCCCGCAGGCCTCTGATCGGCCTGTGGCCCGCAAACTAGCCCCCGGTCCGCTCGCTGCGCCGCTGCGCGCGCGCAAATCCCTCCAGATGCCGCGGCACATGCCCTTCCCCTCCCTGCAGGCCCTTTCCCTAGTGACCCACAGGTACCCCGGGCATGCACACTGTCAGCAACGATGCGGGAGCCATGGGTGTGGTTTCCGCGCGAACCCGTTCCTCGATGGGCTGCATCTCGCGCGATTCAGAAGCAACTCGCGGCCTAAATACGGCCCGGATTATGCCATTGCGCACTCCGGCGCCTCATATACAGTGTTTGCCCTGTCCTTGACTTTTTTCTGCACAAACCCTGCTCGCGAAGCTCGCAAATCCGCTGCCGCGTCGGCATTCTGCCCCGCGCGTCCAAGTGTCTCACATTGTTTCAGCTCTCGTCATAGTTCCGTATGCAGCCCGCCGGGAATATGCAAGACACAATCCTGGCCTTGATTAGGCTAGGCGCCAGGAGAGAGGAGGCCGAGGTCTTTGCTCTTATAGCCTACGCCCTGCCCCCGGATCTTCGTCAGTGCTCTTTGCAGCAGATCATAAGAATGTTTGAAAACGGGCCTGCCGACGAGCCGACCCCTGAAAATGAAATGCAGGACGGCGCAAGCACCGATTCTGATGCCAGCGCTGCCGCTTTCCCGCGCTCGGGCCCGGTTCTGCGCCGTCCAGGGCCGCTTGTGTACCCCCCGCGGCCGCACGCGGCCCCGGAATTTGACTTCGAGCTGCCGCCCATCCACCCGCTGCCGGTGTTCTCCGACTCGGAGGCGTCGTCGCCGGTTTTGTCGCCGGAGCTCTCGCCGGCGCCGGCGTTGGACGACGTCGCCGAGGACTCGCCGCGCCGCACGTCGCCGTTCGATTGCGCCGCCGAGGCGCGCGCCCGCGAGCTCCGCCGCTCCGACACGCCTGCGGCCGACCCGCCGTACGTTTCTGTCGGCGAGACGGCGCGCGCTGCCGCTCCGGAGCCGGCCACGCCGCCGCGCAGCGCTGGGACCCCGGAGCCGCGTCCGTCCGGGCCCTCGAACCCGCTCGCGTTCCAATTGCCGGGCATACCGCTCGAGCCCGAGCTGCGCAGCTACGCCGAGGACGTCGCCATGCCGGACTCCGTCCCGACCGGCGCCATTTCAAGCGACTCCGTCCCGAGCGGCTCTGTCCCGAGCGGCTCCATCCCGAGCGGCTCCATCCCGAGCGGCTCCGAGCCCGAGTCGGGCAGTGGAGCCACGCAGCCAGCGACGGAGGAAGGCGTGCCGGCTACGACGGAGAGCGCGCCTGCGAACCTGCCCGGGCTGCCGGACGTGCTCACGACGGCGGAGGTGCCTCCGCCGGCTGAGCCGCCGAGTATTACGAGCCGCTACTACCGCGGCAGTCCGTACCTGAACTTCAGCATCGATCTCGGTCTCTGTCTCATGCTCGGCGGGGGCCTCAACACTTCGGCCGATGCAGGATTCTTCTCGGTGTTCGACCTTGCCAGCACGTTCATGGAATACCAAGACCGCGTGAACGGCGCAAAGCCCGGCGACGCGTCGACTCGGGCGCTTGCCGAGCTGGGAATCGTCGATCCGACCGACGCGCCGCGCGCAGGGCCATCGAGCCTCAGCCTTGTCACTGACGCCGTTGAGGCCGCGCGCATCGAGGCAGAGGACAACGAACTTATTGCGGCGATGGCCCGCGCGGGCTTGTTCAGCAACACGCCCCGGCAGGAAGTGCCTCCGGAGCACATCGCGCGGGTCAACGAGCTTGCGCGGCGCCTCGGCTCGCGGCGCCCGACCACGCCGCCACGGTCGATGGACTTCGGCTCGCCCGCTGCCGACGATATGGCCACGCAGTCGGACTCGAACGCGTCTGCTGTCCTTTCGACTGAGGACGGGGCCACGCAGTCGGACTCCAGCGCGTCTGCTGTGCTTTCGGCTGAGGATGGGTACTCGATCGAGTCGCGTATTGAGGAGTCGCGTGTTGAGGAGTCGCGTGTGGAAGCGTCTCTTGTTGAGGCGTCTTCTGCTGAGGGGTCCCCTGTTGAGGGGTCCCCTGTTGAGGGGTCCCCTGATGAGGCGTCTCGTGTGGAGGCGTCTCCTGTTGAAGCGCCATCTGCTGAGGGGCCCCCTGTTGAGGCGTCTCGTGTGGAGGTGTCTCCCGTGGAAGCAGCACAAGAGTCGAGTGAGAATGCTGCCGGGGACTTGGCCGACGCGACGCCGCCCCCGCCGGCTCCGTCTGCTGACCCGTCGACATTTCGCACGCCCGAACCTTCCGATGTGAGTATGGCCAGTCTCGACGCGATCCGCACGCCCGTGCGCGTGCCATCGCGCGACGCGCGCGCTCGTGCCAGCGCCCAACATGGCGCCGAGAGCCCGCTCAGTGCAAACACAAGCGCAGACCACATAGTCGTGGGCGAGTCCAGTGGGCTTCTCGTCGGCGAGCGCGCCGGACTTACTGTGGGCGAATCTAGCGGACGTCCCGCCGGTGAGCGCACTGGACTTCCCGTGGGCGAGCGCGGCTTCCCGTTCATGAACATCAGGGGCCGCATCGAAGCCTACTCGCAGCACTTTGCGTCAATGCAGGCTCAGAGCCCGCCGGGATCGCCTGCTCCCGAACCGGAAGTTGGCCCCCAGCGCCTGCCCCGTCTCGAGTCTCCCTTCGAGTTCCCGTACGAGTACCCGGCCGACAACTCGTCGAACATGCTGGGCGCCCTGCGCCTCGACGACCGCACTGAGCCACTTCGCCGCGTCGACGCAGAACCCGTCCACCCGCGCCTCAACCTCAACACCTCGAACGACGTTCTGTCTGTGTTCTCGCGCAACCTGTTCTCTGACGGGCCCGCGTCGCGCTTGCGCCGCTCCGAGCTCGGGTCACCGGTGCCCTGGCGCCCGCGCCCGCTGCGCCGTCGCTCCGACGAGCCCGCGGGCTGTCGCGATTACGAAGAAATCGTCGCGCCGCGGCGCCCGGACTCGCCCGACCAGTCCATCAGAATCAACGTCACGCAGCCCGTGTTTGTTCTACCGCAGTACAGCAGTGCCTCGGCCGCCTCCGGATCTTCTGCAGAGTCGCAGTCGCAGCAGACCTCCTCGCAGTCGCAGCAGGCCAGTTTTCAGCAGCAGCAGACCACCTCGCAGCATCAGACTACCTTGCAATCGCTGCAGACGAGCTCGTGGCAGCCGCATCCGGTACAGTATGGAGATTCTCTTGCGCAGCACGTCGCGTACATTGTGCCCACGGTCTACATTGTGCCACAGAGCGCAGCGGTGCAGTCGAATGACAATGGTGGATCGGGTGGTTCCGGTCCTGGTGTGCCGCCCTCGGACGAGCTGCCGCGTGGATGGCAACTAGTGGATACGGGAGCCCCTGGCCAGCCGATGTACACCGCCGTCTACTACGGGCCCCCGGAGTCTCATGAGCCTGCTCAGCCTGCTCAGCCTGAGGAGGGCGCGCCGCTTGGAACGCAGACTGGTCTCGGCTCAGCGACCCAGTCACGTATGGGCGCGGAGAGTGGCACTTTCAATGTTAGGAACAGAGCGAACCCTGTGTCTGGCCACCCGCATCTGTGCCCGTCGTGCCGTGTTGCGGCTATGGCGCACGGGATGGTCAACCCAGAGGACATGGTTCCGCCGCCCGTCTACAATGGAGGGGCTCTGCCTACCGATGAAGCGGCGCCCGCCTCCGAGGCGGCACCCGGCTCAGAGGAGTCGGAACTGGCAGGAGACGGTGACGACGCCAACGACACTGCTGAGGACGACTGCGTTTCCGCGTTCTGGCCCAGGCTCATCATCAGCGATCTGTTCATGCGCCTCCGGCTCCAGCGCTTGAGGCGCGAGAAGAAACTGGTCTTGCGGCACCGGCAAGTCAAGGTGATGGCCATCAACCGCCAAGTGCGAGGCGCTCTGGCTGAAGTGGGCCAGCGCCCGTTGCGCCGCCGGGTTCGACGCAGGGATGTGCACCGGGAGAGGCTGCGTCATGCGAGGCTGCGTGCTGCTAGTCTTACGGCTCCTTCGGCTCATTCGGGTCCCTCGACGTATATGGGTGTTTCTGTACCTACGCGTGTGCTTTCGCGTTCTGAAACGCCTGAGCCTTTTGCGCAGCCCCGCTGTGAGACGCCTGCGCGCGCCGAAACTCCTGCGCTCGCGGATGCTCCTGCCCTCGTGGCTTCGCCTGCGCTCTCGGACACACCTGTCCTCGCGGACACGCCTGCGCTCGCGGATACGCCTGTGCTCACGGACGCGCCTGTTCTCACGGCTGTTCATGAGCTCGCGGTCACTCCTGTGCCCGAGCTGACTCGTTACAATGCCCTCTCGTCTACCGAGACGCTCGAATTCGCGCCGGCGGCTTTGCTCGGCTCTCCGGATGCGCGCTCGCCTACCGACACGACGCCGACGGACGCCGAAGTCTTGTCAGATGCCGGCGAGAATGCGGACTCAAGCATGGACTTGTCGGCGCTGAGCGCGCAGCTAATTGCCGAAAGCCTGCGGGAGCCGAATCCGTACGCGAGCGAGGACGCGTTCTATCGCCGTGTGAACAGGACGCTGGCGATTGCTCGCGCGCGGCATCGGCGGCGGCAGGCCGAGAGCCGGTATGTGGACGCCTTCTGGTACGATGACGAGTGGCACTTCCAGGTGTCGCGGCCGCGCCGGCGCCAGCACCGCCGCGGATCGCGTCAGAGCCGTCGGCCGCGACAAACTCGCCAGCCCACACGCCGCCGCCGCGCGCGGTACTAAACAGCCCAACACTCAGCCCAACACTCAGCCCGGCACTCGGCCCAACACTCAGCCAAACACACTTACGACTTCTTTTGCTATCTTTTACGTATTCTAATTATCCGACTTTCTATTCAAGCCAGCGCTAAACACAGTTGGCAGCGCGCAGACTCAATCAGTTTGTTGCCACCGTACTGACCTCGTTTATCTGTATCTACTCAGTAAATAACTGCGAGCACGGAAATACTCGCTCTGCCATTATTGCCGCCATAACCGAGCCCTGCAGCGGTTCGCGCTGGTACCGGCAAAATAGCGAGGGCTAGGTTTCGGGTCCACATCGGTAAACACGCGAATCGGCCGCTAAACCGCATGGATTCCGTGCTCCACAATGGCCGCCTGTCGCACGTAATGAGCGTCGAGCTGCCGCTCAGGGTGCAGAACCCCAGAAACGCCATCCGGGCGCTCGGCGGCGCGGCAGAGGTCGCCAAGGCGGCGGCGACGCCGGCCATTGAGACGAACCAGCTCGAGCTGCGGCTGCGCGACGATGAGTTCCACCACCCGGTGAACTCGCGCGTCGTGCCCTGCCAAAACGTCGTGCTCGAGCTCACCCTTCCCGAGCGGTTTCTCGCGCAGGCAGACGGCAACGTGAAGGAGGCCATTCGTGCGGCCCAGCAGGCTGGCGCCGACGTGGTTGCGCGGCCCGTTTACGTCGCGACGTCGAGCCACCGCTTCCGCGAAATGGCCGACTTCCAGATGCACACGGGCGGCTCGGCGTTTGCGGCCAAAGTGCGCGGGTCGCTGTTTGCCGGGAATCTGGACCGCATCGAGGCCATTGACCTCGACGTGCCTGCGGCGGAGCTCGACCGCAACGACGTCTTGCCGCCGCCACGCTTCTCGCTCACGACCCAGCCGTTCTACTACCAGTACAAGCAGAACCCGTCGGTCGCCGTTGTGAGCGACGAGACGGGGCCCAAAGTGGTCAACCGCGCGGCCGGCGTCAAAGTCGTCTCCTCGCTCATCAACTGGGAGGATCCTGTGCCGGCGGGCCCGCCCGAGGGCATCGACAAGCAGCCGAAGGAGGCGGTGCGCAAGTGTATAGACCGGCTCGTCGTGCTGTTCAACGAGCGGCCTTGCTACACGCGTCGGGCATTGCAGGCCAAGCTCGACGAGGCCGAGCTGCGCCAGCTCAAGCATGCGCTGCCCCACGTCGCGTTCTTCTACCGCAGCGGGCCCTGGCGCAGCGCCTACATCAAGTACGGCAAGAACCCCATGATCGACAGTGCGTTTGCGCGGTACCAAGTGGAGCACTTCCGCATTGCGACGGACGACCAGTTTTCGGGCTCGGCAGCCGAGGCCGCGGCGTCCTCGTCCGAGGACTATTTGTTTGATGGAACGCGGTACCCGTCGGTGCCGATGCTGCAACTCTGCGACATCAGGGACGGGTTTCTAGAGAGCTATATTGACACGGAGGACCTGCGGGCCACTCCGGACTTCAATGACGGGTGGTACACGGAACAGACGATAGCGGTGATCCGCCGCGTGCTTCGTGCAGAGCTGGTCTCTCTGCACGACATGAGTCGTTCTATCACTCTCGGTGAAAAGGCAAAAATCGCCGAAAGCATTGTGTGGGACCATAATGAAAGCAATAGAGACTCGGTGACGACTGAAGGTGCATTAGATATCTAAGAAGACTGAACTTCACCCTGTTTTAAAAAGCGAGAGACCCTTTGGGGACATTCTTCTCACGGCCTCATCTGTCCGTTCTTTAGTTCCATAAGCATTGGTTCGTTGCGAAATCGCGTCACTGTAGTTCTGTGCTTGACAGTTGGTATCGCAGGTCCATGCTTTGTTTCCACTGATATCGGCCCCTTCTTAATTTCAAGAGGCGCCGAGTAGTTCCCCGACGGTATTGAATCGACTCCTAGTGGTACTGTGTCAGTTTCAGACAGCATCGAATCGTTGCCCAACGTTGCCTCGCTGGTTTGACCGTCTTGGGTATCCGCGATTTCCTCATCTGAAGAGGATTCTGAAGGCGCATTTTGCACCTCATCTAGAAGGGCTTTAATTCCAGGTGGCTCAATAACTTTGTACCGCAAAATATCGTGCAAAATAACATATTTCGGAACGTGTGAAAGATCCTTTGTTCCGAGAAATGAAAAAAGTCTTCCTAACGTGAAAAAATCACTGAATTCGCAGACGTAATAATCTGACCAGATTTGCATCAAAATCGCTCCAAATTGATCGATGTCCAGATGTCCCAGTAAAGGATGAAGATAAGACTTTCCGTAATTTCGCCTGTTACGTTGGACGGCACGCTCATTGAAAAGAAGAGACCAGTTCCTTCTAACTCTTCTTTTTTTGCGGTGCTTGAGTTCGAGAACTAATCGACATTTCATAGCCTCAGGATGTCGTATATATCCAGCTTTTGTGGGCTTGAAGTTATAGCCCCAAGTTGAAAGCATCACTTTTTCAGGGTCAATATACTGCTTGAGTACTTCAACCAGCTCTGACCCTCGATTCTCAACCAACTCTGATCCTCGATCTTCAGCCAGCTCCGACTCCTGATACTCATGGGGTAAATCTTGGTCAATCTCTAGCTTGATTTTTTGGTCAGCCTTTGTCGGCGACTCTCGGCCAGTATTTTTCCATGAAGGGTTTTGCTCAATCTCGTGCGGAGAGTTTGGGTCATTCTCGAGCACTTCTTTTCGTTCAGGCTCAGCCGAATTTTTCGGCGCCCTTTCACTCTGAGCGCTCTGATCTGCCTCAATTGGAGACTTTCGATCGATCTCATGGGAATGCTTCCGGTCAATCTCAGGTGAGGAGTTCCGGCCAAGTGCTAGTGGGTCGGGTTCAGGCGAAGACTGCTGGTCAACATCAAGTGGGAATATTTGATCAATCTCGGACTTCAATTCCTGCTCATGCCCAGGCGGTAATTTCAGATACATGTCGCAATTCTCATCCCGCCACTCCCTTTTGATGATTAGAGGCCCGTAGGCTTCCTCCCTTTTGATGGCTTGTGTTTTACCGCAAAGCTTCAAAGCAACCGCTCGCAGCTTTTTCTTAAGGGGACCTTTTTTGAGATCTTTCCTCAGCAAATGTCTTCCAGGGTAAATCTCTTCTCTCCGAATTGGTGTCTGTTCTTCCGATAACCTTTCCGGTCGCAACCGTATGTGTCTCGTTATTGCTGCCACAGGGATATCATCGCGTACACTTCGTCTTTTGCTCATTCCAGTCACAAGCTATCAATTAGCTTTGCTGGTTGACCTGTTGGATACTTTGACTATATCGTCCGTGCGCGTCCGTGCGTATGTGTCGATTTAATCGGAGAAATAATATGCGGTTTCACCCTGTTTGACTTCCCAGTTGGGAAATGTGCTGATTAAAAGTTACCGATAATGTTTACAGCCCACGTTACCGATATCATCTTGCATAATTGTTAAGTTCGAAGGCTAGCAGAAAAACCGGAGAATAGAATAGATTTTGAGAACTTTTACAATTTTATGAAGATTTAAATAGTCCCTTCTGATTCAGTCCTCCTCCTCTTGATTCGCATAGTCAAGCTTGCGGATCTCGAACAGCCGGTTGCGCGCGGCAGTGAGCTCGTGCTCGAGCTTCAGCACCTCCACCTGCTGCTCCATCGACGTCGTCTTGAACTCGAGCGGGCTCAGTTTGCTGTAGTCGATCATCTTCTCGTCCGGCCGGTGCTTGGCCAGCATCTCCTCGACCTGCGTCACAAGCGCGCGGCACGCTGTCGTCACCGTCTTGCTAGCAGACTCGAGCTCGCCGTGCGTCTTCGACATGAACCCGGCCTTCACGCGCGACGCGGCCACGAGCTGCGCGATCGACGACGCGACCTCGCGCGACGCCACAATCAGCTCCTCGGGCGAACGCGTGCCGGCCAGCGTGCCGTCGGCCGTCTCGATGAGCACGTTCGTGGCGTTGCCGATGATGCGTGCCGCGGAAATGAGGCCCTCGGTCCACCGGTGGTTCTTTTTGTAGTAGTTTTCGGGGCTCTCGCCCTGGCGGCCCATCGACACGATCTCGCGCTGGCAGTCGATGGACGCCTTGATGAGCATCGCGATCGCCGACGTGATTGCCGCCGCCGCCTCGATGATCGCCTCGTTGATGTTGCGGTCGAACACCGAGTACTGCGATGCCTGCTCGCGCAGGTTTGTGAGCCGCTTCGTGGCGTCGGCGATTGTGTTTTCGAGGTTCGCCATGGCGCCGTCGACCTGCTGGTCGAGGCTGCCCGAGCCGAGAATCGTCGACTTCGGCAGCACGCCCTCGACCGTCACGGCAAGGTCCTGCAGGTACTTGGCCACCTCGACGTGGTTCGTGACAATAAGCTCTATCTTATCGTCGACATCCGGCAGGCTGTCGAGCAGCTCCGACTGCAGGCTGCTGAAGAACGTGCACAGCGACGTGCCGGCCTCGCGCACGGCGTCGGACATGTCTTCGGCCGAGTTTGTGGTCAGCGACGCAAGGCCCTTCACGTTGTTGAGCAGGTCATTCATGGACCCGGCGAGGGCCGACGCGCCCGTGATGATGCGCACGGGATCGCCTGATGCGCCCTCGGCAACGTAGTCGATGAACGCGTTGGCGAACGTGTCCGTGGCATTTGTGGCGTTGTCGGTGATGCTGAGCACATACGCCGGGTTCACGTTCGGGTTGCCCGTCTCGAGGGGCGAGTCGAACGCGGTGAGGGCCTGCTGCACGTTTTCGTAAGAGGCGACGAGCACGGCGTCGAGGATCGAGCTGATGCTTCCCGACGCGCTGGCGCCGTCGACGGACAGGCCGTTCATCATGGTGGACATCTGCTCGATCTGCTGGTTCAAAATGGCGATCTCCTCGTCCTTGTGCTTGTCGCCGGCGCCGCCGGCGTCGCCGAGCAGCCGCTCCTTCTCGGCGAGCTGCGTCTCGAGGAGCTGGATCTGGCGCGCGTGGCTGCTGTGCAGCGACGACATGTCCGACGCGCGCGAGCGGTCGTTCTCGGCGACGCGGTCGTTGAGCAGCGAGATGTTGCGCTCGAGGCGCTCGACCTCGTCGGAGTGCATGCCGCGCGCCTTGTCGAGCTCGTAGCGTGCGCGGTCGCGCTCGCGAATGAGGTCTGCGAGCTCGAGGTTCTTGGACTTGAGGTCGCGCTCGATCTTCTCGCGCTTCTCGATCGCCTCCTGGGCCGACGCGGCCTTTGTCTGGACCTTGCGGAACTTGGACATGAGCTCGAGGTGCTCGTGGCGCAGCTGCGAGTAGAGCTTGGCCAGCGACTCGTACTTGGACTTCCAGGTGTCGACCTGCTCCTGCATGCTGTCGAGCTGCTCGGTCTTGGCGTCGATCTGCTGCTGCGTGAGCGAGGTCATCTGCGAGAGGTCGGCCTCGAGCGACTGCACGCGCTGGTCGTACTGCTGGAGCATGGACTGGGCCTCCTGCTGCTGGGAGCGGAGCAGGCCGAGCTCCTGCTGCAGGGCGACGGCCTGGTCCTGGTACTGCATCTGCTGCTGCTGGCGCATGAAGTCCTGCTGCTGCTGCTGCTGCTGGGCGAGCAGGGCGGCCTGCTCGGCCTCGAACTGCTGCTGGGCCTGCATGGCGAGCTGCTCCTGGCGCTGGCGCTCGAGGGCCAGCTCCTGCTCGCGCTGCTGCAGATACTGCATCTGCTGCTGCTCGAGGGCCTGCTGCGCGGCAAGCTCGCTGTTGAGCGTGGACTCCGGCACGAACTGCTGCTGGCCCTGCCACCAGTTGCCCGTGGCCTCGGGCACGATGGGCTGCTGCGCGAGGTCTGTGGCGCCGGTCGAGGAGGGCGCGAGCGACTCGCCCGTGCGGTGCTCGCGCGGGCGGCGCGGCAGCGACGGCGCGCGCTCGTTGCTCTCGAGCAGGTCCGGCGCCTCGCGCGGCAGGTCCGGGATCGTGATGATGCTCGCGAGGTACTTGATGCCGCGGCAGTCTGCGTAGAACATGCGCAGGCGGCGGTGCTGGCCCTCGTAGCGCTGGCGCAGCGGCGCGAGCACCTCCTCGTCGGACTGCTGGTGGAGCGCGCGCAGCATGCTCGTGACGAACCGGTAGATGCCGTAGGACTCGGTGACCATGGCGGTGAGCGACGAGGCGCGGCACTCCTGCGAGCCCGTGCCCGAGGAGCGGCGCGAGGCGGCGCCGAGGCTCGCGAACACAAGGCGCTGGAAGTCGAAGATCGAGTCCTGTAGGTGCATGAGGTCGGTGACGGACTCGTAGCCCTCGTTCGGGTCGTCGACGTGCCGCAGCGAGATGTACTCCTCGTACTCGAAGGTGCCGTTGAAGTCCGGGTGCAGGCGGTGGAACTCGAGCTTGTGGAGCAGCAGGCGGACGTACTCGTCGATGAGCTGGCGGTAGCCGCCGCCGGCGCCGGGCACCGACAGCGAGCGGATCCACTCGACGTGGTGCTGGGCCTCCTTCAGGACGGTGCGGTGGCCCTCGTGCAGGACCTTGTGGATGACAATGAGGGCCTTGAACGTCATGACGGGGTCGTTCTGGATGGGCAGCATGCGCACGGCGTGCCAGAACTGCTTGCCGTTGCGGTGGTCCCAGGTGTAGACGACGCACGCGCGCACATGCTTCCGCTTCGGCGCGCTCTCGTCGGGCGAGATCGCCTTGCGGACGCTGGTGTCGATGTCTTGCTCGCCGCGCAGGAAGGACATGGTGCGGCCGGCCGGTGCGCGCTGCAGACTCGTTGGAGGAAAGGCTGGCGGTGGAGCGAGGTCGGCGGCAAGCGCGGGGCAGGGGTTCGCCGACGCACAGCCACCGGCGCCCGGCGGCGGCGGCGCGCGCGCGGCCCGCGGCGCCTGCGTTTTGTGCGCGTGCTCTGTTCGCGCTCAATTCGTTGTTGCGAGTGTTTTGTGTGTCGTTTTGCGAGTCAGGCGCCGCTGCTGCTAAGGCTGCTGTACGGACTAATTAGGCTGCGTAGTTGATCGCGTAATGCGGCGAATCAACGGCTCTCGCGGGAGGCTTGGAGATGCAGAACGGAACCGGAGCGAGGATGCAGAGAAATATACTTAAATTGAAGTAGAGGCGGTTGATATACTTAAAATTAAAGTAGGGCAGTTGATAAATATACCAATAAAAAGAAGTAGTGTTGTCAAAGAGGTGAAGCATATTTTAGCGGCAGATAGTTATACGTCGGAGATAGCCGAATGGGAGCGCTGCGCGACGCAGACGGCCGAGTGAATATATAAAGTCGCACTGTCTAAACTATGCTCCCAACCGAAGAGCGGTAACAGCGCAAGCGGTAGTGAACCGGACAGCGCACCGCGGTAGTAAGCGCTGGAGCGACAATAGTACTGGAGCGATAATAGTGCTGGAGCGATAATACTACTGGTGCAATAATAGTGCTGGAGCGACAATAGTACTGGTGCGATACAAGTACTGGAACGCCAGACGTAGGGCGCACACTCCCAGGGGCGAGTGCTAAGCTGGACAAGAAATTTGGAGAGTGCCAAGGAACTTAGATACGAGAATGCCGCTGCAGGGATACCAGAGAAGCGCCGTTGGATGGCCAACGCTCTTCAGACACAAGCGGTGGCGCGCTGCGAAGCTTTGGCCATTGAGTGAGCATACTTAGCCGCTTAGAAACTGGCCTCCTTTCTAAATCAAAGCATCATTTTAACGGATTGACTTGACCTCGAGCCATTGGCACCAGTGGCCAAGCTCCTAGAACGACAGAATAAATAACGGCGACGACACATCAGAAAGATAACAAGTAAGCCCTCACCAGTGGCACCGCCAGCGGTCCCATTAGCACGTAATCTACACATCAGACAGGCAGGAATTAAGAAGCCTTTACCAGTGCCCACGCCATTGAGCACGCTATCTGAACTACCGAGTGACCCTAACTAAATACAACAAGAGCTTAAAGGCCAAGCTTGTCACGACGCTCAGAGCCCTTAAGCGTTACAGAGAGCGGCAGGTGAGGGCGGGTGGCAGGTGACGGCAGTGGCAGGTGACGGCAGGTGGTCGGCTCTGACATTACACAAAGGTCCATACTGACGATGCAGAAAGGTGTACCCGCACTGCAGCTCGTCCAGGAATTGTTCGCGCATGGTGAAGGCCCAAGAAGAGCCCGCATTAATCAAAGCAACATGATAGGCAAAATAGAAATACGTAGGCCTATCATTCTCTTGACTTAGCACCGCGCGGCCAAAAGTGGCCGTGTAAGGCAGCTACGACACTCGCCCGCAAGCCAATCTTGAATTAAAGCACGACAGAAATAAATAAATCGGCATAACCACTCTGCCGGCCACTCTGCCGGCTCGAGCCCAGAAGTGCCCGCCTCTTGGCGCCGGACGAGCATTCGTCGCTAATTTCAACCCCCAGCGGCTAATCATTAGGCCCGACCCTATATGCACGTGTATGGGTAGGTCTGAAACATGCAGATAGTGCCGGTTGCCCTGCCAAAACCACGCGCGCGCTGGAAAATCAAGGGCCAAGCGCCGCCAGCCCATTTTTCGGGCAGTGCAGGCACCCGCTCGGCCAATTCGGGTGTGCCTCTCCCCTCTATTACGGCGCTGGCCCGCGAACTGGCCGGGGCTAATCCCGCAAATTACAGACGCCCAGGGTTGGGGCTGCGCGCCCGCATGCCTGGAATAATCGACATGCAGGCCGGCCCGAAATCATAGATTATGGCGAGCTGCCTTGCAGAAATGATAGATATGTACAATGCAAGCAATGCAGCAAGCAATGCGAGCCGTACAAGCAATGCGAGCCGTACAAGCAATGCGAGCCGTGCTGCATGCCGCCGAAGTTCCCCCGGTGCGGGGCCTGCCCAGGTGCGCGTTCCCGCGGCGGGTTAGCCGCGGAACAGGCTGGGGAAGCGCTTCGAACGCCCTGAAAAATTAGTCAAAACCGGCGGCGCAGCGAGATTAAGCATAAATAGCGCTAGCTAGGGCGAACGGGCAGATTCAGCGGCGGCGGGCGCCGATGCCCGCACTGCCGCGGTCGCAATTTGGCGCCCGTACATTAGTTCGTGGCCGGGGTACCTTCAACTGAAACATTTGGCGTCAGGTGCGCGTCACATGCACCCGTGGCACGGCGATGCGTGTTGCAACCTGATACACTTTGGCGGAAAGGTTTTGAGCGTGGTGTGAGTCAGCAGCGACCCGGCGCCACGCGCAGCGGCCCAAAACGTTCCTTACCTTCTTTTCACTCCTTCCAGCTTGCTCCCCCTCCGCACGAACCCACCGCCTTTGCACACACAATTTATGGCCTCTCTGGACAATCTGAAATCTTTCGATCCGTTTACCGAACCAGGTGAAGACAGCACTCAACTTTCCCACCAGATCCACATCCGTTGCCAGCAGCGTAATGGTCGCAAGACCATCACGACTGTCCAGGGCATTCCCTCGGAGTACGATCTGAAGCGAATCCTGAAGACGTTGAAGAAAGATTTCGGATGCAATGGCCACATCAACAACGACTCCGAGCTCGGCGACGTCCTGCAGTTCCAGGGCGACCAGCGCGAGAAGGTTCTCGACTTCCTCACGCGCGCGCTGCAGATGTCGAAGAAGGACATTAAGATCCACGGCTTCTAAGGGCCGGTCTAGTTAGCTAGCATTTATAGTAATATCTCGAATCAGTAATGTGTGTGGCTACCAGCGCGCTATTTGTAACTTGTGCGCTCGAGCACGGCGAATGCGAGTTTCGCGCTCGCGGTGCTGAACGCGCTCGCTGCAGGGTGCTCAACGGCACTCAACAGCCTCGCTCAACAGGTCCTCAACAGCTTCACGTCGACGCCGCAAACGCACGGCGCAGCACGGTTCAACAGCACGGTTTAACAGCACGGTTCAGGGGCACGATTTAAAAGTGCACAATTCATCAGTGCACAATTTAACAACGCAGGATTCAACGGTGCAGAATTCAACAGTGCAGGATTCAACAGCAGGATTCAACGGCACGATTAAACAGCACGATTCAAAAGTGCACGATTCAGCAGTGCACAACTAAACAGTGCACAACTAAACAGTGCACGATTAAACAGCGCGATTCAAACGTGCACAATTCAGCAGCGCACAATCTAACAATGCACGATTCATAGCACGATTCATAGCACGATTCAACAGCACGACTCAACAGCACGATACGGCACGATTTAACAGCACAATTCAACAAGAGCCTTCAACCACGAGCTGCGCCGACTGCCCGAACCTGAACACCAGCAGCCACTCAGCATTAACACATTACTACACCCCTACACTACTCAGGCTATTTTTACGGCCGCTGCTTTCTATTGCGTATTACGGCGCGTGCTCGGGCGGCACGTTCGTGAGCGGCACGTACTTGCGCGTGCGCGGCGGCAGGCTCGGCTGCTTGCGCCGGCTCCCGCTCCCGCTGCTGCTCACGCTGCTCACGCTCTGCTGGTCGGCCGGCACGCGCGCGCGGTCGCGCACGGGGCTCGTGCTGCCCGAGCGCACGGAGCTGCCCGAGCTCGCGACGGGCCGCTTCGGCGCCCAGCTCTGCGACAGCGAGCGGCGCAGGCGCGCCTCGTGGTCCTCGAGCTCGTGGTTCAGCGCCGCGGGGGTCTCGCCCGGCACGCCGCTCGCGTTCGCCGCGGACTCGGCGAGGCTCGGCCGCGGCTTCGACACGAGCGCCGTGGGCTGCCACTTCTCGGGCGAGTCGAGCATGCTGCTGGCCGACG